>JAKTUH010000019.1:124706-217023 GCA_030556585.1 Geotrichum carabidarum
TTTTTTTTTTTTTTTTTTTTTTTTTTTTTTTTTTTTTTTTTTTTTTTTTTTTTTTTTTTTTTTTTTTTTTTTTTTTTTTTTTTTTTATTTTTTTCTGTCCTCCATTTTTAATCCTCACAACTCCTCCTTCTTTTTTTCTGCCACTACTACCTCCGCCAGTTTCATTCCAACTCTTCTTGATACTAGACATTTACTGACACTCTTATCTAGGCGACCACATGAAGAAAGCATTCTATGGTCCTTCAGGGAGAGCTTCCAGCCATACATCGCCAACTGCATACGACCCACCAGCTGGCAATCACAGTCAGCAAAATCTTGACTCCTATCAGTCCCAGAATTACGTCAATTCACAAGGCCCCACGGCTTCAGCGTATCTTCCCAGCTCTTCTGAGTCTACACAGTCTCAGACCTCACAGCACTACCAAATGGCACAATCTGCGCCAGAATCTTTAGGTATGTACCACAACAGACCTTCACTCCACAAATTGAGCTAACAAGGTTAGGTGCCCCGCAAGGGCTGCAAGAAGGAATTCAGTTCAACGATGCTGGCCACAGAGGGCTGCACCACATGAAACCATATCTTCAACGGCCTTCTTCGGAGGATTTAAACAGATCTCAATCAACTATCATTGACACTGACTCTTTTTCTGATGATCACGATTCTTACGAAGACCACGAAAGTATATACGACGAATATGAACAGGACGAACCAGAGATTAGTGCAACGACCTCAACAAATTCCACAGCAGGCCAAGCCCACTTTCCTTCTTCCCCCGGAAGACAGCAGGATCTGCGAGTCGTATCACATCAAAATAACTATGCAAATCTCGAGCCAACCCGCACCCCCACGGCTTCTCGATTCCCTCAGTTTGCGCAAGCCGCTGTTTCGCCGCCCAGTTCAATAAGAACTGCTGTTCCCTCGTCACCTCATGAAACCCACGAAGCTCAGCGTGGTGGCCAGTCACCACTTCACATTCATCGCAGCACCCTTTCAAACACTACACTTCGCCAGAGCGAGTCCTCATCTTACTCTACACACAATGACGGTCATTTGCATCCCAGTCAAATCGACGAGGAGATTCCGTTCCCTGGCGGCAGAACACCACCTATTCCCATGCGAGCTGAAGGTAGAGAAGGGAGACAAATGTCCTCTTCGTCTGTCTCTTCTTACACAAGCGGCTCTTATGCTGGTGGTGTTCAGTACCCTCCCAAGGATTTGAATTCAGAACCTCCACCAATCACACCGCAAATGCAAGTTTTAGCGCAGTTCAACGAAGTTCCCGCTGCATCAGCATCGACAGCTTCACTGGCAAGCTATGATCAATCTTCTAGGACGCCGTTCACTCAGCCAGCTCATAGTGCCTCTGTGGAAGTGCTTGGTGGTAGTGCTCGCAGTTCTGCCCAAATGTCTTCTCCAGCTGTTTCTGATTTGACACAATCGGTGGGCAACCTGAGCCTGGACCAATCCAGTAGTGCATCTAGTATCCCAACCAGCGCTGCAACCACCCCAAATGAGAGCGGTAAGCGACGAAGCGGCCGCGCCAGATCTAAAACAATGAAGGGAGTGCTTTCCAATCTGGTAAACAGCATGCGCGGTGACAGCCAAGGTAGCAACCGCAGAGTCAGCAGTGAGGTTTCATCTCCATCTGTTTCGTCGTCTGCAATTAAAATATCGCAGCCGTTTGAGATGGTCCACGTTACTCATGTGGGTGTCGATTACGATACTGGCGAGTTCACTGGTATGCCCAAGGAGTGGGAAAAACTTCTTCAGGAAAGTGGTATTTCTAAGACAGAGGCGGAACAGCATCCTCAAGCTGTGCGAGATGTCATGGCTTTCTACACCCAAGATCCAAAAGATCAGGAGGCTGCTGTTTGGAACAAGTTTGGCAAGGCTAAAGCCACCAATGGAGAACTCGAAGCTCAACTTCTCATGTCACCTTCAGTTACTTCACCACAGCCTGTAGGCGGCTTCGACTATTTCACGACTCGACCCGCTCCTCCTATTCCAACGTCGTCTACAGAATCATCATCGTCTCGATCCCGATCCAACAGTGTTAGAGATGGATTCCTCCGCAAAGACTCAAGTGGACGACTTCGATCCGGTAGTGTCAAGGACATTTCGCAGTCTCTTAGAAAGAGATCAGATAGCGTCAGCAAAGAAAGTGTTTCTACTCCTAAGCCCATTCCTGAGCGTCAGTTGTACCCCAGTCGCCCGGCTCCACGTCCTCCACAGGCTGGCGCTGTTCCACCCATGTCTGCTGAGACTGATGGTCCTATGCCAGAAAAGCAGCCCAAGCTTGCATTGAACACGTCGACAAATGGCCCCTCTCACAATACGACGTCTCCTGTGAATCAATCGCCTTCGGCCACCAAGAGCCCCGCACTCGTCTCATCTCCTCCTCCTAGACCACCTCCTGCACCACCGCTTGGTGTGCCATCTGTCAGATCTTATGAGAAGAGTCAGGAGGGTCGCTTGGCTACTCCTGGTGGCCTGGATCCTGGATTCTTCAGTCCTCTGCAACAGCAGCAGCTTAAGAACCAACAACCAGTTGAAGTTCAGCAACGGCTCCCTCAGCATCAGAACTCCGCTTCATCTCCAATGCGACAGCATTCTTCGTCCCACCAGCAGCAGCAGCAACAACAGCAATTACATCAACAGCAGCAACAGCAACAGCAACAGCAACTTCAACAACAGCAGCAACAGCAGCAACAACAACAGATGCTTCAAAAACAGCAACAACAAAAACAGTACGAGTATCAACAGCAGCAGCAAATCCTGCAGCAGCAAAAACAACAGCATGCCGCGCAACAGGAGCAGTCCAAGCAACAGCAAATTCAGCAAGAGCAGCTGCTCAGTTTGCAAAAGGCCACTGGCGGCGCTGTTGGTGGACCTATCCAGCAGTCTTCTAACAGCTCCAAGGATCCTGCTGTGACGGCCCGCCGCCGTGAAGCTAAGAGGAGGAAGGACACTGAAGTCATCAACAAGCTGGCCAGCATTTGCACGCCCGGCGACCCCACCAAGCTGTACCGCAACTTGTCCAAGATTGGACAGGGTGCATCTGGAGGGGTTTACACAGCCTATGAAGTGGAGACAAATGAGAATGTTGCCATCAAGCAAATGAACCTTGAACAGCAGCCCAAGAAGGAACTCATTATCAACGAGATTCTGGTCATGAAGGAAAGTAGCCACAAGAATATTGTTAATTTCATTGACTCTTACTTACTCCGCGGCGATCTGTGGGTTGTCATGGAGTACATGGAGGGAGGCAGTTTGACGGACGTGGTGACTTACAACATGATGTCTGAGGGCCAAATCGGCGCTGTGTGCCGTGAAGTTTTGCAAGGACTGGAGCATTTACATTCCAAGGGCGTTATTCATCGCGATATCAAATCAGACAACATTTTGCTGTCGATGCGCGGCGATATCAAGCTTACTGATTTCGGATTCTGTGCTCAGATCAACGAGAGCAATGCCAAACGCACGACCATGGTGGGAACGCCTTACTGGATGGCCCCCGAGGTCGTCAGCCGTAAGGAGTACGGTCCCAAGATTGATATCTGGAGTTTGGGTATCATGGCCATTGAAATGATTGAGGGCGAGCCCCCTTACTTGAACGAGTCTCCCATTCGCGCACTTTACCTGATTGTGACTAACGGCACACCGCAACTCAAGGACCCGGACTCTTTAACTCCGGTGTTTGACGACTTTCTAAAATGGTCGTTGCGGGTTGAGGTCGACCAGCGGGCAACTGCGACCGAACTATTGAGCCACGAGTTTTTGAAAACGGCCGACTCTGTGCGCAACCTGGCCCCTTTGGTCAAGGCTGCGCGTATGGCCAAGCTAGCTGAACGAGGAGGGCAGTAATTAACTTGTTCGGTTTTGTTTCTATTAATTTTTGTCTATAGACTTTCATGATGACTTTTTTTTTCTTTCTTTTTTTTTTCTTTTTTTTTTTTTTTTAGTGAAATGATAGAGCTTGTAATTCTTTTAGTTTATACGATCATGGTGTCGTTTGCCATTTATTTGTTTATAAACGAGCCTAGGCAAGCCTACTAGCTCCTGAAACAGTTGCTAGACAGTGCACTGAGTTTAGCACAGACTATATTATGTAGCAGGCCTTGAACTGGTAGTTTCTCCTTGTTTGTAGTTTTTTATGTGAATTTTTCCAGTTGTCAATTGAGCACCGATCATGTTTATTATAAATTTTATTCTGAATCCATCTGTTCCTGATACTGATATAAACAGTGATCAGTGATCGGTGATCGGTTGGTTGTATATATACATTATAATCAGATTTTTTTTTCCCCATAGTAAATTTTCAGTACGTAAAAAAAATTTTTAGTAAATTTTAGCCGGCGGTTGGGATGTTTTATAATCACAGCCTTGTTGGGACTTATATTTACAACTTAAGCCTTCCGCTTTAGTACTTATGACGCAATTCTAAATTGATGGGTTATTTTGTTCACATGGTTTCGTTTCTATATAATCAAAGCCAACAAATCGAACTAAAAAATCACACTAAAAACACTATCAAAACCTCCTTTTCAATTTCTTGTTTCTCTATTTTTTTTTCTTCTTCTTCCGAATATTATCTTTATTTCTTGCATTTGGTCTTTTTCTCTTTGCTAATACCTGCAACTACTAGGCCTTCAAATTCTACATCATGAGCGGACCGTTGAGCTTTATTTTTCCTCTGCGGCAAGCTCAAACGGACAGAGATCCACAGAGCACTAGTCTCATGAACGAAGATGACACCGACGACGAACTGAGCGACGATACTGAGGAGCTTGTCATGTCTCCTGAACAAGCAAATGCATTTCAGTCTGCGCAGCAGCTGGCAAAGTCCCGGCGCAATTCGCTTGTTGAGTCTCTGTCCCTGTCAGAGAATTCGGCCACCCTCTTGCCCCCAAACATCGCCAAAGCGGTTTCGGCCGTTTCAAAGGGCTCAACCATGTCCCTCCGACTAGGTACTTATATCGCCGCCACTTTTCTAGACTCGGCTCGTATTGGTACCTTAACATCTTTGGGGTTTACTCGGCGAGCTATTGAGGGGATTTTGTATAAGGCGGATCAGGATATAGAAAACGCTGAATCATGGACCACCTCAGGTATGGGCGTGGTCAACCGCGCCGCTACTCTCGCCCAACTTTTTACCGCTGCATCTTTTCACTTTGCTTCGTCTACGTTACAGACCACTAGTGGGTTTGCCCAGGACTCGGTGCACTTGCTCGACGCGGTGTTTGGGTCAACCGAGTCGTCTCGCGCTATAGCAGCAATTATTGCACTAATCCGCCGCGAACTAGGGGATGGCACTGGATTGTACTCGCTAGTGTCTGGGCTGACGTGTTTCTCAATTTTACAGTCCCGCGGGTGGCACAGAACCATGGAGGAGATTGAAATGTACATGGTTTGGGACGTTGTTGTGTTGGATACCGGTGAGACCCTTTCCCAACAATTTCCCGGAATGCCTGAATCGAGTAATGACGTCGACGAAGAGGCGATCGTGGGGGCGATCCCGAGCGACGTGGAGTACCGGGTGGCGGTAACTGAGGTGACGACCAAAACAGTGGCGGTCGAGGTATTAGGCGACTTTGAGATTCCCAAGTTCAAGATCCCCGATGGCGCTTCGATCGTTCATGAGGAAGTCAAGCACGGCAGTGACAACGAAACCAAGTACAGACTGACATTCCAAAAGTCTACGAGGGTGTACCGTGAGCGCAAGGGTATCTCTTCGAACCGGTCCTCGAACTCCATGGATGTCATTCCCGACCCAACAAACATTCAAATCGCAGATACCCATTCACGTCCCCCGTCAATCACCAACGAATTCCCAGAAGAGGTCCACTTCAGACGTCCCACCCTTGAAACCATTCTCTCTGACACTAATGAAGAAGATGCTCCACCTTTCAATATTCAACCTTTGCCACTTTCTAGATCAATGTCTGATAGCTCTCTATCGTCTTGTTCATTCAAACCCGCTGATCGAGCTCTCAAACACAGCGAGAGTCTCATGGACGTCGAAAATGGCTCTCCGCAAAAGTCTAATCCTTTTAAAACTCTGCTTAGCCGCCAACCGTCTATAAACAACATGCATTTTCCCCGAACCAAGTCTTTCTCTTCTTTAGTTCCTCCTCCCCCGAATGGAGAAGTCCACACCCCGGCCGGAATTACACCCCGTCAATCCATGGACAACATGTTTGGCAACCGCAGACGCGCTTCTTCTGTGTGCACCATCCAATCCGAATCCCCCGAGCCTACATTTAGATACGACTCGTACTGTGAACAGGGCCTGACTCAGCTGCAGCAGTTTCCGCCGGGTCATGTCACACAAAACATGGCCAAGTACATGCGCTTTGCCACAGCTTCGTATGGCCAATCCTTCATGCATATCTTGGGAATTGGCAAAATTTCGTCGCATTTCCCAACCAACGACGATCATCATTCCGAGCACTACGCGTTTGCGCATCACACCAAGCTGGCGCTAGAAGACATTTTGCTGTCAAGTTACTCTGATAGCGCGGTGGACAACAAGTCCGGTATCCCGTTGGTCCACTTTGTTTCCATTGATCATGAGGCCAAGGCAGTGGTGCTGACCATTAGAGGCACACTGGGGCTGGAAGATATTCTCACGGATTTGACTTGTGACTATGAAGTCATGGAGTGGCAAAACAAGCAGTGGAAGGTGCACGGCGGAATGCTCAAGTGCGCACAGATCCTGAAGCGCCAGTCCAGCCGGGTCTTGAAAACAATCAAAGCAGCATTGGAAAAGTGGGGTCCTGAGTACGGACTGGTGATTTGTGGTCATTCGCTTGGTGGCGGTGTAGGCGCTCTATTTGGCATTTTGCTGAGCGAAGTAATGCCCAGCAGTGACGTGTTTGTCACGGCGCCTTCTTCACTTTTGCCGCCTGGTCGCCGCGTCCACTGCTTTGCGTACGGCCCGCCTGCGTCCATGTCTGCTGCCTTGCGCAAGGTGACACGCAGTTTGATTACGACTGTAGTGTACGGTTTGGACATGGTGCCGTGTCTCTCGCTGGGTTTGCTACGGGATTTCCAGTCGGTCGCCATTGCCTTCAAGAACGACAAGCAGGGCGTTGTCGGCCAAATCAAGCGGCGATTTCTGGCTCAGCTCGCGTCTCGCCACAACCCTCTGTCCGTGCACGACGCCGACGACAACTACCTGTGGTCCGTGCTCAAGACGCTGCGGGCCGTCATGCAGAGCGAAAAGCTCGTGCCTCCTGGCGAAATTTACTCTATTTCGACCAGCACTGTTTTTGAGACGCACGACGGCAAGACCAAGCGTGCAACTAGAATTATTGGTAAAGTGGTGGTTGATGTTGAGAAGCGGTTTGCGGAGCCGGTGTTTGGGCGGGGCATTTTCCATCACTCCCCGGTGTACTATGAGCAGGCTCTGCGGACGTTGGAGAAAGGTGTGTGCAATGCACCGGTTTCGTGATTATGATTATGATTACTTTTTAGTTTTTTATTTGGTGTACTTCTTTTTTTTTTTTTTCTAATACGAAAAGGCATGGCAAGATGTGTTTGTGACACACCCACCTATTAGAACCAAGGCTTGATATGAGTTTATAATTACTAAATGGCATTCTTTTCATGTACACCAAGCAATAGCGTAAATTCTTATATACATACAGTCGTAATCATGTCTTTTCCCCAAGGTTCTACCTTGTAATTTACCTCATGTACTTGACTCTCTTCTTCTCCATCTTTTCCTGCCTCTTGGACTGCGTCGGTGCTCCCTGGGCACCCTCTGGCTGCTGCTTCATCGTGCTCAGCAGCCCTCCCTTTCCCGCAAAAAACATCGTGTACACCTTATAGCTCGCGTACGACGGGATCGCCAAGTACAAGTACCACACCTTGTTGGTGCCCGTCACCGCCGCCAGAACGGCGCACCCCCATGTCACGTACAGCACGTCGAAAAACCACTCGGTGAGACCCTCTTGCGCGAGGTCATCGCCGGCGCTGACAAGAACATCCTTGCTGTCGTATTTAGGCCGCCCCATGCGCTCGAGCTGGAATTGGAGGAGGAACGCGGGGAGGGAGCAGACCAAGTAGGGCTTGAGCGAGGCAGGGCGGTGGAGAAGGAAGTGGGAGAGGAGGAAGAGGAGGTTGACGGCGAGGGAGACAAAATGCATGATTTTGAGAGCGTGAGCATTGGCCACGGCTTGTTTCTTAGCTGAAGTATTGGCCATGATGATCTGTGTCTTGATGAGTAGTAAAGGTGTGAAAGTGTTAGATGATCACTGTCTGTAGGTGATTTCGGATGTCCAAATATTCCAGCACTATCGTATTGGCGCTTACTCAGCCATTACCCTTAATGATTCAAAAGTCAAATCAATCCATGTCCACGTATCCAAAACTAGTTGAAGTTGATTTTGACCAAATTTACTATAACCGACACCAGATTCTCTTTGAGTTTTTCGTCATTTTGCTACCGACGGCGACGTTTTCTCTTCATTTCATTCATTCTCGGTCTATTTGCACTTGTCAATTGAACCGTTTCTATCCTGTAAGTCTATTCTTTACTCAAGGCAGTGCGCAGTGTAGAACCTTAAGGCTAACACACAGTCATATTCATTAAGATCACACACCCCTTTGCAACTTCACGACGGTAGATACCAGCAGCAATTGAATAAAGTAACTTAGGGATCCTTCTTTAGTTGCAAGCTGAGAATGACTGAAGAGACATCTTCTACAGAGAAGCATGTCGAAGACGGGCCTGCTGAAATTGAAGCTCAGACCATGGAAAATGTCGACTTACATGACGCAAAAGATAATCTTGTAGAGACTGAATCAAAAGACACGAAGACAGCAGAATCGACAAGCCAACAATCACAGCAGCCTGCTGACGAACTGACTACCTCCAACGAGGCTCTACCTGCAACACCTGCTGTGGTGGTCTCAGAGCATGCGGTCGATGACGACGCTGATTCGAAAAACCTGTCGTCGGTACCCGAAACTCCAACTGACGGTCCAAGTCAATCGTCGCTGAGTCTTCCGACCTCAAAATCTCGTCGCTCCAAGCGATCTTCGTCATTTGTACTGTCTCAGTCTAGTGTCAACAGCGGTCAGCACACTGTGTCCTCGGCCGTTTTTATCAAAAAGGCGTTAGAGACGATTAGCAAGCACAAAACGACTGCCAAGAATGCGCCCCTAGATTCTGCGACCACCAAAGCTCTAAGTATGTCTAACCCACCTGCTTCTCTTGTAGAGCATCTTTTACTAACAAAAGCTTTTGTAGATATCTTGAATAAGGATGAACTGCCGTCACCCGCGGTTGTATTCGAGCCTTTACGACTGGTTTGCTTGCAAGCCTCGAATAATGAACTTAAGGTTGTGGCGCTCGACTGCATTGGAAAGCTGTTTAGTTTTTCATATCTGGAGGACCTTGAAGTTCCAGAGGTGGAAGCTGGCATCACGCCTCCTCCCCAGCTTCCTATCATGGATCGAGCCATTAAGACTGTTTGCGACTGTTTCAACGGTGAGAACACAGATCCCAAAGTCGAGCTGCAAATCATCAAGGCACTTATGGCCGCTGTTCTGAACGACGATCTAATTGCCCATGGTGCGACTCTACTGAAAGCCATTCGTCAAACGTACACTATTTTCGTGTTGTCCACTTCACCTGCCAATCAAACTGTGGCCCAAGCTACACTAAGTCAGATGGTGAATGTAATTTTTGACAGAGTAAAAGCTATCATTAAGAAGCCGCATGAGAGTGTCTCCACAGCCAGCATTGCAACGAATTCCTTTAGTGTGTCTGATCTGCGGTCTACCGACGACTCTAGTAAGAGTGTTGGCCCAGCCCACAAACTGACTCTTCAACAGATGGAGTCTCTTGGCTCAAGCGATGTTGAGCGCGTCAAAGAGGATATTACTTCGGGCGATGATAGCGAGACTGATCTCTTAGCTAAGGATGCTTTTCTGGTGTTCAGAACCCTTTGTCGCTTGTCTGAGAAACCTCTTGAAGGCGATGGCATGGAGTTCAAATCTCATGGCATCAGATCCAAGCTTCTTTCGTTGCATTTGGTTCACACTGTCATGAACTCTCACATGTCTGTTTTTCTTTCCAACGATATCGTGATTCGCTCCAACATCAAGGGCGACGAGCCTTTCCTGGTTTCTGTCAAAGATTACATTTGCTCTACGATGGCCCGTAACGCCGCCAGCATCTCGCCTCCTATTTTCGAAATCTCGGCTGAGATCTTCTGGCTCATTGTGTCTAATCTTCGATCTCAATTCAAGAAAGAAATTGAAGTCTTTTTTGCTGAAATCTATTTCCCGATTCTTGAAATGAAATCTTCGACCGCCCATCAAAAGCAATACTTTTTGTCTATTCTTCAAAAAATTAGCAACGACCCAAGAGCCCTGGTTGAGCTCTACCTGAATTACGATTGTGACTCCTCGTCCGCCCTTAATATCTACGAGGCTACTATTGACTGCTTAGTCAAACTTGCGGTGGCCCGGATCCAACTCACAGCCCTTCAGCAGCAATTGTACCTCGAGAGCAAAAACCGGCCTATTGCAGTGTATAATCTTTCCCTTCCTCCTGCCCTTGCAATTTCAAATGTTTCTGTGCACCCGCACAGCGATTCGCACTTCCCTATCGAACATTCTCTGAAAATGACTGCTCTTGATTCGTTGGTTGCCGTCTCGAGGTCTTTGCTAGCTTGGTCTCAGCGAGGAATTGCTGCAGTGTCAGCTTCGTTGAATCCGCAGAATAGTACCCGCGCCAGCATTTCCGAACTGGCTGACGAAGACGAAGGTTCTGCTGTCAATACAAACGGTACTTCGACACCTCTCATTGACGATCCTTCTCAATTCAAGAGTCTCAAAATCAAGAAAACAGCTCTCCTTGAGGCTATTCGACAGTTCAACATGAAGCCTAAAAAGGGTATTAAGGCGTTTCTTTCCTCTGGTGTTATCGATAGTCTTGAGCCAATCAAGATTGCCGAACTCATTCTTAATACTGAAGGTCTTGACAAAGCTCAAATTGGTGAGTATCTCGGCGAAGGCGATCCCGAGAACATTGCCATTATGCACGCGTTTGTTGATATGATGGACTTTACGAGTCTTTCATTTGTTGACGCTCTCCGCCGATTTTTGCAGTATTTCCGGCTTCCCGGTGAGGCTCAGAAGATTGATAGATTTGTGCTCAAGTTTGCTGAGCGATACATTTCAGGCAACCCTGGCGTGTTTGCGAACGCTGATACTGCTTACGTCCTGGCTTACTCCGTCATCATGCTTAATACCGACCAGCACAGTCCCCAAATCAAAGTCAGAATGACACCTGAAGACTTTGTGCGCAACAATCGTGGTATCAACGACAACGCCGATCTCCCTGAAGAGTATTTGTTGGACATTTTCAATACAATCCGAACGGACGAAATCAAGCTGCTGTCAGAACAGCATGCTGCTTTGCTTTCTTCAAATGGTCAACAAAGCTCGACTGGCTTTGCGTCGGGCTTGGGTCAAGCTCTAGCTACTGTTGGCCGTGATCTGCAGCGTGAGGCTTATGTGCAAGCTTCTCGTGAAATGTCGAACAAGACTGAACAGCTTTTTAAGTCCCTTATTTCAGACGGCAAGAAGCGCGCTGAGGATTCAATTTTTTACATTGCTTCTCATATTGAGCACGTCAAGCCCATGTTTGAAGTAGCGTGGATGTCGTTTTTGCCAGGTCTCAGTGGACCATTTCAAGAGTCTGAAGACCCTGAAACCATCCAGTTGTGTCTTGAGGGCTTCAAGCTGTGTATCCGCATTGCTTGTCTCTTTGATATTGACTACGCTAGAATCTCATTCGTGTCTGGCTTGGCCCAGTTTACGAATCTTCAAAAGCTCAGCGAAATGAAGCAGAAGAACGTTTTTGCAATCAAGCAGCTCCTCAACACTGCGCTCTCGGAAGGGAACAACTTGAAAACGTCTTGGAAGGACATTCTTACTTGTATTAGCCAGCTTGAGCGATTTCAATTAATTTCTTCTGGTATTGCCGCCGGTGCCATTCCTGATGTTACTAATGCTCGACTGGCCACTAACAGAGATTCAGTTGAGACTCACCGCACGGCAAGAACTAGCACCAGCGGTGGCTTGTTTAGCGGATTTGGTATTCGCTCCACAATCCAGAATGCTTCTTCCAACGCATCTACTTTCTCAGGCACAACTGTTGGTACTGGATCTGGTTTGCTCCCTATGTACTCTGCTGAGTTCGGCGAAGAATTGCAGTCTCGTGAAGTTGTCATCACTATGGACAAGATTTTTACCAAATCGGCTTCATTGAATGGTGACGCAATTGTGGATTTCGTGCGTGCGCTCACTGAAGTGTCTTGGGAAGAAATTCAGTCTTCTGGTCTAAGCGAGCATCCTCGTACGTTTTCCTTGCAGAAGATGGTTGACGTTTCGTACTACAACATGGAACGTATTAGATTTGAGTGGTCTCAGCTTTGGGCCATCATGGGTAAGAGTTTCAACCAAGTTGGATGCCACGAAAATTCGAGCGTTGTGTTTTTTGCTTTGGACTCACTTCGCCAACTTTCGATCCGATTCTTTGATTTGGATGAGCTGTCTCATTTCAAATTCCAAAAGGATTTCCTGGCTCCTTTCGAGTACATCATGGCCAACAATGATAATCTGCAGGTCAAGGACATGGTTCTGCAATGTTTGCAGCAAATGATTTTGGCTAAATCCGACAGCATCAGATCCGGCTGGATCACTATGTTTGCGACTTTTGGTGTTGCTGCCCGCCAGCCCCACGCGTCTATTGTGAACGAGACTTTTGATCTTGTCAAGAAAATCCATGCCGAGAACCTCGAGCTCGTTATTTCTCAAGATAGCTTCGGTAGCTTGGTCTCTTGCCTGAGCGCCATGAGCAAGAACCAGCTGTTCCAAAAGCCCAGTCTTCACTCACTGGAACTTTTGAAGAGCACCATCAAGCGCATTTTGCCGCTGACGCAGGAGCCTCTTAAATCAGCTAGCGGAAATACATCTGAAGCTACGGCTGCTGTGGAAGAACTTTATGTTAAATACTGGTTCCCTGTATTGTTTGGATTCCACGACGTCATCATGAATGGCGAGGATCTTGAAGTTCGTTCTCGGGCTCTCAACTACATGTTTGACACACTTGTCGAATACGGGTCTAACTTTTCGCCTGGCTTCTGGGACAAGATTTGTCGCCAGCTGCTTTTCCCTATCTTTGTTGTGCTCAAGTCCCGCTCTGAAATGGCCAGATTCAACACCCAAGATGACATGTCAGTCTGGCTGTCTACGACTATGATTCAGGCTCTGCGAAACATGATTGCTCTGTTGTCTCACTACTTTGAAATCCTGAGTCCCATGCTTGATGGATTCTTGGACCTGCTTGTGACGTGCATTTTGCAAGAGAATGAGACGGTTTCTCGAATCGGCTCGTCTTGTATTTTGCAGTTGGTTGAGCAGAATGTAGACAAACTAACTCTGGAGCACTGGACACAGATCGTGGACAAGATTGAGTTCTTGTTCAAGTCAACGACTGCATCTGAACTATTCGGTGCATGTTTCGACGACGAGGAAGATTTCCCCCAGGAAAATGATCTGGGATCAACTGCCAAGCGAACCAACGGCACTGATTTGAACATTCCTGAACCCCAGACACCGAAATCAGGATCCACACTGTCTGGCTTACTTGAAAGTCCAGATGATACTTTATCTCCAAAGGCCTCCCGCAGACAGCGATCTGGATCTGGCGACGCTGCTCAAAAGAGACAAAAGGGATTTCGCAAGACTATTGTCAAGTGTATCCTTCAGCTGCTCATGATTGACACTGTGCAAGAGCTTTTGGAGCGCCAGGAAACTGTGGAGCCCCAGGTTTCTGCTAACGGAGACAGCGAGCCTGCGCATCCTTCTGCCATTGCAAGTACCTCTGTCGAGCCCCGCATGGTGGGCTCTGAAATCTACGAAAAGATTCCCGTCAAGGAGCTTGTCCGCATTTTGGATCTACTTCGCCACAGTTACGTGTTCTCGCGCGACTTTAACGAAGACAGGGACCTGCGCACCAACCTGTGGAGACAAGGGTTCATGAAGCAACTGCCCAACCTGCTCAAGCAGGAGTCGTTCTCAGCGCACACATACGTGTCTGTTATGCTTCGGTTCTACGCAGACACCGGCAAGCTGTTTGGCAGCGGCGAGACGCTCGAAGCGCCTTTCGAGGTGTACGTGGACGAAGACGCGAACGGCGTTGTCGGCGCCGTCTCCTCTGGCAAGAACCACTACCACGACCCCGACAGCAGCGCGCACCCGCGGGCGACACAAACCATTACCACCGCACAGGACCTGAAGTCGTACATTGAGCGCATGCTCATGCCCATGTGTCTCGAAATCATTTCGCGCTACAATGAGCTGGACCTGAACGAGACCCGCAATATCAAGGCGTGGACTCCGGTTACGGTGTGCATTTTGGAGGGCATGGCGGCGTTTAGCTCGCAGGACTTTTTGCGCGTCATTCCGACGGCGTACCCCGTTGTGTTGAAAGTTATGAGCAGAGACATGACGCCGGGCTTGCGGTTGGCAGTGCAGAAAGTGTTTCAGCGTGTAAATGATTGCGTTCTGAAGGGGAAGAGCCGGCAGACTTGAGAAGTAGGGCTAACTCAACTGCTATATTTGTGATTTACATCATTTTTTATTATCTTTGGTTTCATGTGTTGATGGTATATTTGTGTTCCCTTTTTAATTCCTTTTTTGTATTTTTTTTTTTTCTTCAAATGTCATGGCTTTTCTTTGATTCTTTGATCGATTTTTCAAACGAATTCATAGTGCTTTTGGTTATGTGAATTACTTAATTACTTGAAAAAAAAAATGTATCTGGTTTTAGTTTCCCACTTTACAATAAATATGGCTGAGGGGAGAGGCATAAAAGTCCAAGCCCTGATGATCTCATGGTCTCAATGTTTGTTAGTTTCAATTTTTTTTTTTTTAAAAAAAAAAAAAAGAATTGATTGTTCTTCTCTGCTGGTCTCCGCTTTACAAAATTCCAGAATCAAGCAGTGAATTTTGCAAAATGGTTTCCTTTATGGCCGCAAACACCAGTTTGATATTCGAGGTGTCCGTGGCCTGGGTCAAATGCGGGTAGATGGTGACTTGATTTCTGTTCAGCTTGTTGAACCGCCACAAAATGTACTTGGCCGCATTCTTGATGTCGTTGCCACCAGTATAGTCTGGGAAATAGTTCTCCAGCGGCGAGTAGGGCAGCTTTTCAGTGAAGACGTCAATCTTGTTTAAGAAGAGCACGACTGACGTCCTGGCAAACCATCGTGAATTAATGATAGAGTCAAACAACACCAGTGACTCGGCCATTCGGTTCTGCGTTGACTCTTCCAATAATACCTGGTCGTACTCAGATAATGCAACGCAAAAGATAATTAGAGTGACATTGTCAAAACAGTTGATCCATTTGCGGCGTTCCGACCGTTGGCCACCCACGTCAAACATGTGAATATTGAGTTTGCCCATTTCAAAGCGGGTTTCATAGATACCCGTAGTCTTTATACGAGCACGAAGAATGTCAGCCACATTGGGAGTATAGTCGGGGCTGCCAATACGTTCCACGTTATTGAAGAAGTAAGGTGCAGAGTCCATAATGTAGAATTGCGAGCGATGTTCGGTGTAAAGATTTTTTACATCAGGGTGCATCCATAGCTTGCTGATAATAGCTGCCAGTTTGGGGTCAAATACCGTGTCTGGATCAGGAGAGATTATCGAAGTCTTGATCATGCTGCGTTCCTCCATGCTGATGATGCTTGTGTCAGCCGATTCGGGAGATTTTGTTTGAGCAGTGCCATTAGTCTGAGTTAGGTCGGTTGGAGTAGTAGTTGCGGCAGCGTCTGTAGGTGAGGCATCATCTGTGGTTGAACCATCATCTTTAGGTGAAGTAGCATCTGTAGAAGGATTGGCTGGCTCAATGGACGTCAGTGTGCTCTCATCGCCAACAGGATAATTCAACTGTTCCAGAGCGGCAACAATGGATTTCGCACAGTCAAGCAGGTTTTTGTAGACAGTGGTTTTATACATGAGTAAATCTTCTTGTGAGTACCCATTCTGATGCAGAATCTTCATTTGTTTAAGAATTGTTGACTTGCCGGACTCACCGGAGCCGAGAAGAAGAATCTTGACTTCTTGCTTGCCCTTCGAGTCACTCGAAACTGAGACAGAGCCATTGGGTGTAATTCCTGCAGTCGAACCAATACTGGTGCCATTGGGTACTAATTCTTGGTTCGTTTTGACTTTGCTGCCATTAACTGGCACATCCTTGGTCTCGGAAGCAGCCGGAACCGGTACACCTGATAAAGGTGATCGTGGCGACCCATCGGAGGACGATCGGGACGGAGCATTTCTTGTGCTATTGTTAAGAGAGTAATTGTTTAATGCAGTATTGGTTGACTGGCCATCAGGAGCTGCGCGCGCTGGGGCCTGTTGGCTTGACGAGCCCGGATTGCCTGGATCTGAAGGTCCCTTGTCCGACGAGAAACAGTTGCCCATTTTTTATCTTCTACGAAAAGATATTTGTAGACTGAGTCGTGGCGAGAAAAATGTGGGAGAAGTGCGAAGTTTTGAGAGATGAGAGTAGCAAAGTGGCTGCTTTAAACCTAAAAAGAAAAGCAAATAGACTTCAACTAAAATAGGATTTGCAATCAATGTGATAATTGGAAACTGGCACAAGCTGAACCCTATAATAGAACAACCGCTATACTTGCCGAAAGAAAGAAAGAAGGAAAACACGGACTTATGGAATGTCGTAAAGCAGAAAAATAGTAGACCTAGATGAAGATAATGGTGGAGGAGCAAAATAAATATTGTCGTGAAGATATTAGAGATTGCAACTGGTCAAAAGGCGGAGAGATTAATGATGAAAAAAAAAAAATGAATTGTGGAGAGATTTGCTTTTTACTTGTTGACGAATATACAAGCAACCAAGAGTCGAGAAATGCTGGAGAAGGTGGTTTTTTTTTGGTTTGAGAAGTTGGTTGTGAGGTATCAACACTCAGACTGGAGAGAACGTGAGGTGAACAAAAGAGCCGCAATTTTAGTAGATGATCGACCTGCGCACCATTGGCCTGAACTAATGAATCTTGAGAGATTTGGCCGTAGACGAAGGGTTCTTGACGTTGGTGATAGTGGCGATGTTGAAGGTGGTGAGAAGAAGAAAAAAAAGAGACCAAAAAAGCTGAAAAGTAGAAAAGTCAAAGAAGAAGACACAATGAGTGTTGTGGGTTGAGGGTTTTGCGGGAAACTCCACTTTTTGGGCCTCTAAAGTCAAACACCCTAAGCCCTAACCCAAGCCACACACACCTGCATATATATTTGTTGTTTTTGTTTTTCTACTTTTGTTAACAATTAGTAATGATAAACCAATGTGCTTATTAATTATGGCCATTACATGTAATCAGTTGCCCTACCCCCCCCCCCTTCCCGCCTCATTGAAACTGAATCTCTCTCGTCTTTTGTCTCTTCTTTCCTCTTACCATTCACTTCCATCAGCATCACCGACCCGACAGCATGGACTGGGATAGACCCTTGGAGTCTTGTGATAATACCCTGCTTGAGAGATACTCAATTCAGATTGAAAATCATGAACAAGATATCAATCGATTCACGATCAACAAAAGATTTCATTTCTGTGAGATACCATCTTGATTGCCTTATACAACAATGAAGGATGCTTACTTGTTTGCTGTAAAGATGATTGTAATATAATACTCATCAAATATGAGTGTTCTCGTACATTAGGAGAGCTGAAAATATATGATCTTCAGAGGAGTGCTCATGCTGAGTTTGTGAAACCTGCTCAACTAGGAAGCATCACCATGTCTGATACCTCGCCATCCTCTCATTCTACATCTACCCGGTTTTTATAAAAATTTCAATTGAAAACCATTTCGCTTGTTTTTCTGACCGTTTTCATCATCTCCATGATCCAACACATGGCCAATGTTGAGTATAAAAAATACCATCGGTTTTTTGATCCGCCTTGGCTTCACTCTTTCTGCTCTATGGCATTCTGCTCTATGGCATTCTGCAATTTGGATTGAACCACATTAAATCCAATGGCAGCATTTAATAATACCAGCAACAAGCACACATTGATTGAAAGTTCCAATGAAATCGATACCACCACGATGTTTAGCATGGTACCCTTATTGACTAGTATTGTGGGCCTCAAGCAGTATGAAAGACTTTTGCAACGACTACCACTTGTATCTACTATGCTTTTGAGATATGGTCTAAGCGAGAGAGCAAAGGCTTTTAGCAGCCCAGCGGTACAGTCTAAACACTTACCGCACACAAATCAGTTTAAAAAAGCCTGCCTACTATTGGAGCAAGCTCCTTTTCTAAGATATCACCAGGTTCCCTTCTTCCCGAGAAATCACCTTCAAAACGTACAGCCGCTGCATACCCCGAAGCTGACAACGTTTAGCAAGTTGTTTCTGTCGTTTTTTCTGTATCGTAAACAGCTTTGTCACCAATACCAGGGCACTGCCTCGCCATTCCTGCTCAGTAGTAAAACAAAGCCGCCACATTACTGTCACCATAAAAGCGCCATTGCACTAGCGTTACAAGCGAATGGGCTTGAAGGTCTTGCACAACAACGTGAGATGCCTGCGGAAATTGTCCATCAAGTGTCTCCGCTCAGTCAGCACACTTGGAGAGAAGGTCGTGTGAGGTCGTCTAATCCAGTGTTGCAGCCTAGAATCCAACCCTATTTTATGCTTCAGCCTACTCACTACCAAATACCCGTTCCATTAAAGCATTTTGTTGCTGTTCCAATCTTCATTAATAGATCGAATCGGCCAGTCCCGGTTCACGATTACAGTCTTGCGTGCCAAGCCCATCCAGTCATAACACAGCAAATCCAATCCATATCACGACAAGCATTTCATACACAGCGTGTGGCACCAATGCCAAATTCTCCTACCAAGCTAGATGGTAGCCGACCTGAGGATGGTTGGGCTTCTGGGTCTGCCTTTTCTTCAGTGTCACCACTATGGAACCTGGCTGTTTTCGCCCCAGGCCAACCTGGGTTTGGATCTGGTCAGGGTTATCTTCAGTCAAATCACCATGACGTTGAGTCGTTCAACCAAGCAGATGAGCTGGATGATTTTGTGTTTGATCAGAGTTTCATGGACTCTGAAGTCTATTAAATATTATTTCCCTCGATGAGGGTTCCATTGTGGACATTATACTCTATTGTTCTTTTCTTTCAGCAGCATTATCATGCGACTTATCTTGTGTTCTTGTCAGTTGTACTTGTTTCACTGATTGCATGAGTTGGTTTCTATAGACATCATGATGAAGTCATTGAATCAGGTGAAGCAGAGTACACAGACATTCATTTGGCGATATGTTCATTGGCATGACTTTGTGGGCCAGAGAATAGAAACTGGCAGTTGTGATTGTCTTTTGTGTTCCTTGATTGCATCCATCTAATGACATTGAGTTCAGTTGAGTTGAACCCGTAATTGTAGCTACCCTGTCCATTCCATGCTGGACTGTACCGTAATTCAGTATCTCCTGTCCAGTGGCCGTCTTGTCTCAGCTGGTGTTGGACATTTTGAACGGCGTGAGGGTCCATCACGTTTGTGAACTAAGTTTGTTGCCTGCCCGCTGCTTTTTATTTCGGTCGTTTATATTTCTTTATTTTCAAAATCCAATTTTGTTGTTCTGTTCCAACCACTTTGCTTCGCACCCAAAGTAAACAGAAGCATCAAATCGGCTAACACAGGCATGGTCTCGACGATTTATATTACTAGAGTAGGTTCAGTCCATTTCTTTGAGCACTGAGTACATTGAGGGTTTGCTAACATTGGGTGATCTCTATGTAGCACGGATTCAGGTCCAATTGGACCCTAGACAAGCCAGTTCCTCCCTCGCCCACTGGGATTCCCGCCGACCCAGTGCTGGCCGAGCACGGAGAGGACCAGGCTAAAGAACTGGCAAATTTCATTAAAACACTAGATCCAGCGCCGCAGCAAATCTATTCGTCGCCGTACTACCGGTGCCTGCAGACCGCGGTGCCGACCGCCGACATTATGGATCTGCCGATTTTCGTGGACCATGGCGCGAGCGAGTGGCTGGCCCGCGAGTCTTACGCGATTTCGCCTGAGCGTATGTTATCCTTGACTTGCGATTGAATTTGAGATCTATTTGCTAACAGAAAACAGCCGCGACGACCGACTTGTTGGTCAAGTTTTTCCCCAAGATTGATGCGGCCTACATACCCCACATGTCCAAGACCAAAGTGTCAGACTCATATGAGGGCCTCATGAACCGCTCCAAGGTGTTTTTAGACCAGCTCATTTCGCGCTTGAACAAGGACCATCCAGAAATCGACACAATTATTATTTTTACACACGCTGCTACCAAGATCTCGTTAGGCAGAGTGTTGCTCGACAGCCCAGAGGAGGAAATTAGGACAGGAACGTGTTCCTTAGACACGTATGTGCTAGACAACAAAAGCAACAAATGGGTGGCCCAATCTATTGGTGAAACTCACTTTTTGACAGAAGGAGAAGAAATGCACTGGGATTTCTCGGGATTTAGTAAGATATTGGGGGGATATTTGTGCTTTGATCTGCTAACACCTTTAGACCCTTCATTCGCAGCCGGTTCTACTGAAGACTTTGCTGCACGCCAGAGAGCCAAAGCAGCGGCCGAACGAGAGAAAGTGGTAAGTGGAAAGAATTGAAAAGAAGTGTTCCTGGTCGTGTACTATTCCCTCTCTAAATCAATAAAATACCTGGTTGCGTTGCTTTTGATTTGATTTTTGTTTGGTACCTCTCGTTCATTGTTATTAATTGATTGTAGACGGTTTACGTTCCTCTAGACATGGCACAATTGAGTTACGGGGTTGAAGATTACAGCAATCAGCTATCTTCGCAGGCCAAGCTGCAAATGGTGGATCTGGGAGGGGACCGGCCCAAATTCAGGTTAGGCGAGGCTCTGTACGAGGGGGTGTGGCAGGACATGGTCGGCACCGAACTGTACAGCAATTTTGGTAGGTTAGCAGCAGCCAGTGGCAGCACAAAACGGGCTTTTTTGGACTAATTGAGTTTTTTTCTACATGCAGGTGGAGAGGTGTTGGCGTCGACGCGGACTAGGATTCAGCTGGCGCCCGTCCAGTTTGAGCAGAAACCGAGAGTGTCCGAGCAAGGTGCTGTCGGAGCGGGTGCAACACAGACCGACGCTACCCAGGAATGGAAAAAGAAAACGACTTTGCTGGACAAGATTGAGATGATCACGGCTGCGCGGCTGGAGAAGGAGAAGGCGGAGCGCAAGGCTTACGGCCTAGATGTGGAGGAGAATGAGGACAATGGGGATGATGAAGAGATGGAAGAGGAGGAGGAGGAAGAAGAGTTTGAGTCGGCAATGGAGTACTCGCAAGAAGAGGAGGATGGGATGGAAATGGAAGAAACAGGCAATGAACAAACTCTCGAGTAGCCCAGAAGTAACTTTGCAGATATATACAAACCACGGTTCAGTTTTAATTTATTTCTTACTTTATGTACAGGCTTTTTTCAATTGCAGAGACTATTAGTATCCCTTTCGTCTGGCATCGGCCACCATCTCAAACAGCCTCTTGACACCCATTTCAAACTTTCTTTTCCTGCGCTCATTGGCCACACGCTGCCTTCGCTTTCCCGGTTTCTCATACTTGGTCTGCGCCATGGCCGTCTGTCTCACTCTGTTCGACGCGTTAATGGAGTTGAGCGTGCGCAGCGCCCGGCCCAGATCCAGCGACTGCGTCACTAGCACCGATCTCCCGGCCTTGGGCCCCGTGCGCGGGATCTGGCTCGCGGGGATCCCGGCGCACATCGCGACAACGTCGTCGCCGTGCACGCCAAGCGGGGAGGTGGGCGTATTGCCCCTGTAGGACCCGGGACCGGCGGTGCCGGGGGTGCGGGCGAAGAGGGAGGCGGAGTTCTCGAGCAGGAGCCCGTCGAGCGGGCTTGTGAATGGCTGCTTGGCAGCGCCGGCCTTGGAACCGGTGGTAGCAGATCCAGTAGAAGAAGAGTTGGGCTGCAGGTTCTTGAGCAGATTGAGGACGTCGTTGGTCGTTCTCTGGGCATTGTTGTTGTTGTTGTTGTTGTTGTTGCGGGTTATGAAGGAGGATGAGAAGGGCCGGGCATGTTTAGCAGAGGGGCATGTCAGCCGGGACGCTGACCGGACACACGATCGGATTAAGAACGACATGCCTGTGTATGTATGTGTGGAGTTGAGATCAACGGTCGTTTGTCGTAGTTGTCGTCAAGCGATGCGATGGTGGTGGAAAAAAATCTTGTCAGTGAAAAAAATAAAAGCCCAATAAGCGTCAAGCCCTGGGTGTCGCTTGAAATGTGCCAGGGCAGAGCCAGACAGACAAACTAGAAGAAAAGGCCTAACCCTGGCCCGTACTCCTGGATTTCTGATCTGTGACGACTTTGGCTGGTGAAACGGTTTAAAACTCAAGATTTTTTCTGCTAATTTTCTTGTTTTTTTTTTTTTCTTCTTCTTATATTCAACTTTGTTTTATTTTGCTTCAGTTAAAGGCTCCACTTGATTTTGATCTGTTTTCGTCCAGCTTGTTCCGCCGTAGTCGTTGTGTCTCGAAGTCGTCCATTTTCACCAGGTACCAAAACTTTTGTCCCCTGCCTTCGTTCACCACCTAACGTTAACTACACATCCACACCTTGATCGGTTCACTCATTCATTCATTCCTCGACAGGTTCAGTTTGGTTTTATTTGCACAATAGCAGCCGTCAAAATGGGTATCACGAACAAACTCGCCGCCAAAGTCAAACAAGCTTACTTCCTGTACACCCTGGAATTGTTTCCACTGTACATGCTGACCAGCACCGAATGCCTCATCATCAGTACGTTTCTTGCCTTGTTTCGCCTCTTTTTTTCCTTTTTTTCCTTTCTTAATCTTGGCCTTGCTTCTTCCTTACTAACTGCTTGTAGACTCCATCATGGGCGTTCTCCTCGCTCTTCTCATCTACACCCTCACCGTTTACATGCCCAAGCACGCCGAGGGCGTGCTACGCCGTGCCTACTACTACTACTCCGGCGGCGACATGTACTACGACGCGGCTGCGACTGCAGCGGCGATGGCGGCGTCGGCTGGTGTAGCATCGCCGACGGAGGTGACGCAGGAAATTGTGGTGGATATGGCGGCCAAGCTCTTGGTGGACCAGATCATGGGTTCGATTGGAAAGGCGGCGGCTGCGGAGGGGCTGTCGGCTTAAGAAGTGGAAAAGTAGAAAGAAGAGGGTGATTTTTTGCAAGTCAGAGTGTTGCAGTGCTATGTGGTGTGCGCCCTGTGCGAAGGTGCAGTGTGGGAAGTTTGTACAAGGTTGGCTCCTCTGGCTAGACATATTTAGTTCATGTGTCTTGTTTTATTATCTTATTTTGCTTCATTTAATATTCATTTGCTTTTTATCATTCTATATCTCATTGCCATTATCATAGAAATATACTGACTACTCCGCTTGTAATAAAAGTGTCTCGGTACCGATTGTCTCTTTTCTGTTTCTCAGTCTCTCCAAACCATCATGGCCACAACAACT
The DNA here is from genome assembly GCA_030556585.1 of Geotrichum carabidarum. NCBI lineage: Eukaryota > Fungi > Ascomycota > Dipodascomycetes > Dipodascales > Dipodascaceae > Geotrichum > Geotrichum carabidarum. The sequence continues at coordinate 148,287 of JAKTUH010000019.1, forward strand.
CTCTTTGATGGTTGGTGATTTTGAGAAATGAAATCAAAAACAAAAATGCATTTTCTACTTTCTTTTGCAACTGTGTAACCATAACTATCGAACTAAATCCAAGCTAGCCTCGTCTCCTTTAATAATACATTGCCCCACAGCTCTGTTCAAATCACGCCAGGCTCGGATACTTTTTGTTAAACACCTCTTTCCAGTCCTCGTTACCAAGCACCGGCGACCGCTCGTCCATCAGGTTCGCAGCCGCCGCCGACTTCGGCTTTGGTGTCCCTGGACCACCACCCGCAGCTGCAGAAGGGATCGGAGGCAGGCCGGCGCCGTTTGTCTGCTGGAAAAACTGGCGCTGAGATTCCAGATCGCTGTTATGGCGCTGAGGAGACTGTAAATGAACAGGCTTACTGGGCAGTTTGGGCGCCTGCTTCCTGCCACTAGTGCCGCTACCGCCGTTTACGATGGCATCGCCGCTCATGCCGGGGTCTAGTTCAGCGCCGCTTTCTGTCGCAGACGAGTCAGATGAGATGATGCTCAGCTGCCGGTGATGCATTGGTTTCGGCTTCGGTTTCGGTTTGGGCATTAAAATAGGAGCCTCTGTTTCAAGGTCTGACTTACGGATATAGCCAGGCATGCTGTACTCTGCCGATGCCCGGCCAGTCTGGCCTTCGTATGACTGCGCACCGAGGTCTTCCGTGTACTTGCCGTACCCCGACGCAGTGCGAGGCGGCGGTGATGCTTGCCCGTTTATGAGCACTTGGATTCGATTCTGGATCGAGTACGCCGGGTTCGTGCTGTTGGCACTAGCGGTGGTGCTGCTGCTTGTGGTGCGGTGCACGCTGACCGTGTGATGGCGGCCCAGCGACATGTTTGACTTGGCCCCCGACAAATTGTACTTGTCGTGCTTGGAAGGCCGCTCAAACTGAGCTGGGTCCTCTGCTTCCATAAACGACGCCTGTCTCACAATGAGTTCCGGGTTCGGGGTCTTGCTGCCGTCAGGCTTGACCTCGCTGCTACCTCGGTCTAGAACAAACCCATTCAGGTTCTCTGTCGAGTACGTCATCCGCTTGTTCTTAACATACCCGCTGCTAGGATACTCAGGTTGCGGTCTCGGTGGCAATTTCGGCTGCTGCTCGGTCGAAGAAGCAGACCGCGACCCTGGGGTCTCAAACATCTTGAACGCATCGTTTATTTTACTCTTGAGTATGCTTGTCCGCTTCTCATTGCGCGAAGTTGACCGCGACTTGATGTACGTTTCTTCCTCGCTGCTGTCGCCGCTCGTCCCAGACACATACGGCTTTTGCGGGCTGCAACTGCGGCCCGGCCGAACTGGAGCGTCGTCTGCGAGCGCTTTGAGGTAGTCTGCGTTCGAGAGCTCTCCATTGTTCAGCATGACCGTCTTGCTTTTTTCGGACAAACCTGTCAGCAGCGCTTTCAAGTTGTCTCTTTCGTCAGAAACAACCGGTTCAATCAGCGTAGCTTCTGTAGCAGGTGGACGTGTAGGGTAGCTCGATTTTGGGACCGGTGGCACTTCCGTGTTGAGATCTAACAGACTATCAGATGGCTTAACATACAAGGACACAGGTCGAGGTCGCTGAATGCGGTCGTCTACATTTCCTTGAGCAATCGGGTACTTGCTGTCTTCCAGGCGTGGGCGTGAGAGTGACGACGGAGGCCGCTTCATGGATGCAGTCGAAGCGGACCGGTTAAGGTTAATGGTACGCACGGGCCGAGTTCCATCAACAACTGCATCCGAGTCGTCTTCAGAAGAAGAAGGCGAGGAAGCTACAACTGAGCTGGCCGCAGAATAAGACGCAGAAGTACCAGCAGGCATAGTCTCTAATGGGGAAGTATTAGTGAGGCCGTGGCGAGGCAATGAAGGGACAGCCGACGTGTAAGAGTTAGACGAAGTCAGTTTGTAAGATCCCCATGGCGAGGTAGACGGCATTAAAGACGCGGATGCATAAGAGTTGGGTGCCATGGAAATTGGAATCGCGGAAGTAGGCACGGGCATGGCTTGCGGAAAGTTAGAGACCGACGTTGCATACAAGCCCGAATTCGAATAAGGCGACGGAGTGGAAATGGATTGAGATTCAAGGGTTTGTGAGAGCTCCTCAATAGTTGGGTACTTGGACTCGACGTCTTCGTCCGCAACAGGAGGCTGCTCGGGGGTCCTGCCTGCGTTGGACGGCGTGGTGGACTGCGTTCTGTAGGGGTTGTTTGTCGAGATTGGGGGTTCTGAAGTCGGCTTTGAGACAATGGCCACAGCCTCCTGTTCCAGCGTCGACAGCGACGGGGTCGAAATGGGTTCTTTACGAGAAGTAGAAGTCGGGGCAGAGTAAACGTCGGCAATCGGCGGTTCTAAGCCCCGCATGCTGTAGAGCTCCTTGATGCACTGAAAAATGTTGGGTCGGAGTCTGGGGTCTTCGCTGAGGGTGACGTTGATGACGCGCTTGAGACGATCTGAGTATGCAGGTGTGGGTGGGAAGGAAAAGCGGGCATTGAGAATGGCGATGTTGCCCTCTCTTTCAAACGGGGTTGTGTAGTAGCAGAGCTTGTATATAAAGACACCAAAGGCCCAAATATCGGATTTCTCGTCAATTGGAAAACCGCGACCAATGTCAACCATTTCTGGAGCACGATACTGGGCGGTGGTGTGGCTCTGGATGTCGTTGTCTAGGATTTGAAACTCAGCTGAGTTTCTAGGAGGCTGCAAGATGTTTGAAACAGATCCAAAGTCGCAGAGCTTGTAGACTCGATCAGCAGAAATTAGAACATTTTCAATCTTGAGATCGCGATGAATTAGTGGCGGGGAGAGGTAGTGCATGCTGGCCACGCCCAACCCAATGTCGCAGGCAATTTGCAAAATTTCCGGCTCGGACAGTTGTTCTCTAAGGCGGGTGTTCATGAAATCAATCAGGCCATTGCCGGAGCAGTATTCCATAAGCACAAAGACCTCGTAGCCTGCGTCGTTTGGCAGCCGGCCGGCGTGGGAATCCACATATCTCACTACGGTGGGATGGCCTTCCAGGCGTTGCTATAAAGTGGTTAGCGTGGTAAACACACATAAATAATTTTCATGAGATCATACCATTGCCGCAACTTCAGCCCGCAACAAATTGAGCTGTATCTTGTCTTTTACTGTGACTCTTTTGAGACAGGCGACTGGATCGCCGTTGGGCAGGGGCGGGTTTGTATAAACGGTGTAGACGTGGGCAAAGCCACCCTCTGCCAGGTAAGATTTGATGACGACATGGTGCGAGCCCACGGTGAGCTGAGTGCCGGGAGGGTATGTCCCTGGAGGTGCGCTTTTCTGGCCGCTTTGAGGGTAGGGCGGATGATCATTTGGCATTGACATTGTTGGGGGGTCAGAAGTCCATGGACGAAAAGAACAGCGAACAAGGGTCAAGGAAATGGAAGGAAGGAAGGAAGGAAGAAAGGAAAGGGTAAGAAAATTAATAAGTACTCAGAGTTCTATATATGTCAACACAACAATGGCTGAAGAACAGAAAGGTTCGTTTAAGGGTTTTAATAAGTCTAAGAGATGATGAAGAAGAGATTTATGGAGGTGAGTTGATATATGAGGCAGTGGATTTGTGTGGTGGTGGAGGTGATCTGGGATCAGTGACATAAGAGAACTGGGAGGTTGGAATGTAACGATATTAGCAATAATAGGCTGGCCAAACTGTGCAAGAAGTGAAACAACTTGGGTTTTTTGGAGTTGGCCGTGTTAGACGGTGTAGCTGGCAATCACTCTTGGTTGAAGGTGGTTTTGAAATTGGTTATGAAGCTTTTCTTTGAAGGTGTGGGTGTTGCTGAGGAACTGGGTTCACAGTCGGAGGAGTAGTCAGGACAACAGCCAACAGGCGAGATTACCCTTTAACATAGAGTGTGAAACTTCACAAAGAACAAAGGTGCAGAGAGTATCAAAAAATTTAGCAAAATCTTGAGTCTTGCCAAGTTGTCTTTTGTAGAGGGCTGGAACATGGCAAGCTCAGTCTGATTCAGGTGGATCTGTACTTTGGTCGAGGTTACGCAGTAAACCTGTATTCAAGTACAGCTGCTCCACGAGGACTTGTTTGCCGACTGTGTCGTGATTGGACTAGCCGTGGGTTCGAGCTTGCTGGTGATATCATTGAAACATTTCAGTATCAAAAGATCAACCTTTTGATATCTTGACATGGAGGTGAAAGAAATCCGAGATGGAAAGACAGGTCTCGATGTGAGTGGACAGACGTCATTCAAGGTCAAGTTTGCTATAATTAAAGTGAAGAAGCGTTTTTGAGCTTTTCCATATATATATGCGGTTGCTCTTAAAAAAGAGCTTTAACCTCTGAGATCTGAAATCTCTGATCCAACATTTTGGCGGTATCTATAGAAGGAATTCACAGATTTCACAGATTTCAAAGATTTCAAAGATTTCAAAGATTTCAAAGATTTCACAGATTTCACAGATTTCACAGCCTTTCAAGACCAAACAAAGTTGATTCACCTGTCCCGGAGGATGAATGATGACTAATAAAATATGTAAAGCTTACTAATGGCCAAAAGTAGTAATGGTACTCGTGTCACATGCTCAGATCTAATGAAAAGAAACGTTTATGTAACACGTGAACAGTTTAATTTCTTTTTTTGTTCTTTGGCACCCAGATGGAAGGGAAAAAAAAAAAAAAAAAAAAAAAAAAAATCATCTCTGGATCCTTTTTGTTCTACTCGATTCTTGTTTTCTTTGGTGGTTAAACATCATGACATGAAAAAAAGAGATCTTTTCAGTGAATTCATGGTTAACAAAATATAGGAAGCCGCGTGTTTGCGATATTGTTCATAAGACTGATCTTCACTCTTGAAGATATATAAATCATGGCATCAACATCTGCAGTTGTTTGAATATTTAAAAAAACAAAAAAAACCAAAAGCATGAAAATCACGAAATAACTCCGCCGTAAAGCCTACTATGGTACCTTTGTCTCCTTTAAATTCCATTCATTCCATATGGATGGATCTGGATGAACTGCTGCTGCATAAGACGACGCAACTTCTCCCACAGTACCATCATTTGACTACTGCCCTCCCCCTATTTTTTATGGCTTCAAATTTTTTTTTCCACTGATTTCCTTGACCTCTTGATCTTGGGTGGCAAGTGGTGTTGCAGTTATAGACCGTTGCAGTCACACAGGCAGTCGGAGTAGTGCGCGCAGCAGTTATTGTATGCATAATGACAAAAATCCGGGGTATAATTAAATCTTGACATATATATATTGATCAAAAACAAAATACCGATTTATTTATTTATATATATATATATAATTATAAAGAAAAAAATGTGACACAAACAACCTTTTTAGGAGTCTCAGCCTATAAGGAACCGCGAGCCACATGCTCCGAATCAAAGTCTGATGCTAAATGTATATAAACTCCATGGGCACCCGCTCTTTGTTTTGAAACCTTGATAACTTCATCTCTCAAAACTTATACCATATCTCGCACCAAAAGCTCAAACCACAAAGCTAAAGTCCACTAAGCAATATGAAGTACCAACATGCAGCAGCGCTGCTTGCAGCTGTCTCTCATTCTGCCGCCATTCCCCTCTCCGTCGCGACTTTTTACACCTCCCTGCAAAATGTTCTCAACTCGTTTTCGACAGGCCCTTCTTTCTCAATCTCGGCCTCACCGGCCCCCGCCTCGCTCATCCCAGAACTAGAGTACGAATCTTGGATCGACGCAGAGTCTAACATAGCCTTTGAAGGCATCATCCAGAATATCGGAGGGTATGGAAGTGTGGAGGGCGTCATGCCGGGAGCTGTGGTGGCTAGCCCGTCGAAACAGTACCCAAACTATTTCTACCAGGTAGGTATTTGCTCCGTTATGTATGAGGGTTAGTGTCTAACAGTAGGTAGTGGATTAGAGACGCAGGGATCACGGTCAACTCGCTGGTGCTGGCATACGCAGATCAGCAGGCTCAGAACCTGACCCTGAAAGCAATCATCAACGACTACATCGAGACCTCCAAAATAGTCCAGCGCGTGGCAAATCCCAGCGGCGACTTTGACACCCTCGAAGGACTGGGCGAGCCCAAATTCCAGGTCGACGGCAAACCGTTCAACGACAACTGGGGACGCCCCCAGCGTGACGGGCCCGCTTTGAGGTCGATTGCGATTCTAAACTTTATTAATACCCAGGTCCAGTATAACGAATCGGTGGCGCACAAAGATTTTAGTGAAGTTTACAGTGAGGTCTTGAGACCAGACCTGCAGTACGTGGCCCAGAAGTGGATGCTGGACGGGTTCGATCTGTGGGAAGAGGTCAGGGGACTTCATTTTTTTACGTCCATGGCCCACCGCCGCGCCCTGATCATGGGCGCCCAGCTCGCCCGCAAGCTCGACGCTTATCAAGACGCAGACCTCTACGAGCACCACGCCGACCGCCTGCGCGACTTTATTGAGTCGCGGTACTACGATTCATCCCGCGGCCATCTCGTTGAGACCCTCGGCCACAACGCGCGCTCCGGCCTCGATTCCGCGCTCTTTCTCGGCTCAATCCACGGGCTCGACCTCCTCAACTGGTCCGGCCACCCCAGCAACACTTCTCTGTTTGAACCCTACTCCGACGAGGTAATTGCGTCGCTCGCGCACTACATTGCGTCCATGCGCTACCGCTACCCCATCAACATTGCGCGGCTACACAGATTTGAAGCCTCCGGGTTTAACGCCTCCGCCGTCGGAATCGCCGTGGGCCGGTACCCCGAGGACGTCTACAACGGGGTCGGCACCTCCCTTGGCAACCCGTGGTTCCTCTGCACCTCAACCGTCGCCCACACACTCTACCTGCTCGCCGACCACCTTCACACACGTCCTGCCGACTTTCAGCTCCGCATCACCTCTGCCACCCTACCCTTGTACGCGCCGTTCCTAACCGACCTTGACTGTTCTGCCACCACTCCTGCGGGCGGATCACCGTTTGTTTGCATAGTGCACCGTTCTTCGCCCCACTACGCGGCGCTGGTGTCGGCGCTGGTGTCGTTTGGAGACTCGTTTTTGGATGTGGTGAGGGAGCATCACGACCAAAGCACGGGAGCTATGAGTGAGCAGTTTAGTCGGTATTATGGGTACATGCGGGGCGCTGAGAAGCTGACGTGGAGCTATGGGGCGTTTTGGGGAGCGGTGCGGCAGCGTGGGCTGGTGTCGGCGCGGATGGCTGCTTAACAAGACGGCTTTAGAAGCAATAGCAGGTTAAGACCGATCAACGACTAACTACGAAAAAATCCTCATCCAACCAAAATCTATTTAACGACAATTCAAGCCAGAATACTTTCTGATCTGGTCTATTTTTTTTTCTTATTAACATGATGTGGCATACTAGACGATTAGAAAACCGATACTCTTAAATGTTTATCAAGAATCCTCGACCTCGAGGACTTGGTCATTTCCTACAACCAAGCCAGCACGGTACACAAGTATGAGAAATGACTGAAATAAACTGAAAACAAAGGCAATGACGAAGACCAAATATAAATGAGTTAATTAATGTTATAATGAAGTTTAGAGATGTGGTATTATATGAAAATAGTAGGTGCATGAGCTTTTTCAACTTGTGGATCCGAGTGGTATCTGATATGTCCATGCTTAGCAGAAGCGGTAAGGTGAAGATGAGTCTGTTAATAGGCTGATCATTGTATATGACTCAGGAATACAAAAAGCTTTGTGTCAAACAATTCTTTTGAAAGCGTGAGAAGGTCAATGTCTTTGATGGATGTTGAATTCTTGTGCACGGCCGATCAACGTTGAATAAAAGTATGCCAAATCAGGAGCATTGAGCCTACATGGCAAGAGACTTCAGAGGTCATGACAAAGTCATTTTCATTCATTCAACCTCGATAATTGTGCTCTTCCGTTGCATTCATTTCATTTATCAAAACAAAAACAACTGCCAATTTTTCATTCACGGGTCAAGGCAAAATACACATTATCTGCAATCCTGAATGCTATATTCACTACCTTCACTTGCTCTCTCACCGCTTCAGCCTATTTCTTCGCCGCTTCTTCCGCATTTCGCTTTGCCCTAACCATCTCAAAAATAGCTTCAAGCCGATCATTAGCCTGCTCATACAAGTTCTGAGACGGGGTCACGGCCGGCATTCCTGCCGCCGCCCCGCCGCTTTCCCGTCAGCTTCATGAAAAGGGCAAGCGTGTCCAAAGCCTCGGCCGTTGCAAACGGCATTTGGCCTTCCTTTTCATTTTCACCTCCATTTTCGTTGGAATTCTTGTTTTCATTTTGGACAACTTCCGGCCCAATTTCATGAAAGCTGCTGGATTTGAGGAGTCTTGGGCGATGAAGTTTAATGTTGAATCTGACCGGGTTCTTCACATTTTTGCCATTTGCGTCTTCTGCAACGTTTTCTGTACCTGGGTTTTATGTCACTCTCCGCAAGGGCCTTTTTGTTATCCTCTTTGTTAACTACTGTGCCAGTCTTATTCCCACTCTGATCTCCAGCCATCCCCTTCTCAAATTCCGTCAACACCAATTTCTTAAATTTTAGCGACAAATTATTTAGCTTCTCGTTCATAATTATTGTTTCTAAATAAAATAAAATATTCATGACCGACTGCTTAGTTCCCGCATTGGGGTTAGATTCGGAGGACCACCCACTGGGGAACTGACCTGTTGGTTAAAAATATTTCAGATTTTTTGTAATAATGAATCTAGAAAATAGGATTTTGCTGGAGTTTTCAAAAAGAAATCTTTTTTTTTTGTTAGTTTGATTTCAGCGATACTAGCTTTTCAGAAACGCGTATCGACCAAGAGTTGTTAGGACTGTGTTGGTATTGAGCTCTCGAGCTGCCAAAACAAAAAAGTAAAGCCCAAACACTTTTGCTAAAGCCTTCTTTGTAAACTAGACTTCAATGAGCTATTGAATGAAAATCATCTGCTCCCTTTGCTATCTGTGTTCCATTATGTCAATGATAATCGAAGCTGAGAAAAAAATCGTATAGTTGTCCCGATGAGGTAACTGGTTTAGTTTGATCACAAACTCTAGATCTGAAGCTTTTTCACACCTTTGGCCAGACGGTTTGGTTCAGCTTGGAATCAAGTTGAGTAAGACATTCATGAGTTTGTTATGAGTGTATTTCCTGTAGTAGCAGATCTTTGTCTGTCAGTTCTATATTTATTTTCGCAAGAATTTAAAAGCATGTACTGTCATGATTAAGGTTACGCAAAGCGTGCACTGTTCAATAGACGCATCAAGCAGATCCAGCAAAGGCGAACATTTTGCCCAAGCTTTAAAACTTGCTGTTAGTTTGCACTTGAGCTCCTCAGCCTCGAAGCAGGTATTTCAAACTTTAGGCAAGCTCACGACCAACTCTCCACATCTACAAACCAGTGCAAAGAAAGCTAACAGTCCAAAAACCAAAATAGCACCTATATTAAGGTATCTTTATACTTCAAGGCAGAGAACTTGTTAATGAACTCGGTCTAATTGCCAGGCTTCATGTATCCTCAGGCTAGTGCCAAGGTCATTCGCTCAAGTCACACTTGCACGCTTTCAATATCTAATCTAGTTCAACTAACTAAATCACATTGGCAACACCTAACCGAAATAAATAAAAAAAAATTCGTTAAATAAATAAGGTGGAGCCTAGTTACGCTCACTAGACCTCGCACCGCCTAGAAGTGTAAATGCATAACTACACCATTTTGTTTTTTCTCTTTGTGAAATCAAATTAGGTTCCAATGATAATCAATCACTTCCTCCCGGTTTACAGTTTGCCCATACACCAGCTCTAGACTGTACAAAGCTAATGTCGTGAACATGTTGACCCAGCCCCAGAACTGCCATGTGGCCCGCGGACTTGAAGTGGGCCAGGGCCAGGCAAAGATGGTAAACCCTGTTGAAGTGTCAGCACCGCAGAAAGAGGAAGTGGAGGCAGACGGGTTGAACAGAAGCAAGTGCTGCATTAACAAATGGGTGTAAACCGCAATCAGGATGCACGGGGCGTACGCAAAAATTAGAAACTGGAAAGTTTCGAACCGCGACCGGGATTGGGGTACCCGAGGCGGCAACCTCTGTAGCGGTGGCCGTTGCTGCCGTGGTGATGGTGATAAGGGTGTGTAGGTTGCAGAAAGGGTCTCGGCGGTGGGCGGGAAGGAGTATTCGCCAGGAGCGTAAAGTGCCAGTTTTTGATTAAGCAGAGCTGTGTCGAGCTCGTCGTACTCGAAAACAGCGGTCTCGTCGTCTTCATCTTCAGTATTGCTGGAGGAGTTGTGGGAGTCGCAGCCATAGTCGTAGTTGGGCTTGTAATCGTACTCAAAGTTGAATTCGTCGTCAGCATCTTGGGTCAATGCCATTCGCATTTGCTTCTCTGAATCCGCGGCGGGGTTAATATGCAGAGGCAGACCGTGGAGGCCAACCGCGCTGTTCTTGCGGCTGTGCGAGACCTTTTGCACAGCTGGCATGATCCGGGTCGCAGCAAACAAGACACCAAGCCGATACCCTAACGAAATAAAAACAGACGGCGTCACGGTCGAGACTGCGCCATGGAGGAACTGGAACACGGTTTTGAAGCCGGCGGGGACAAGTTTTGCAATGCTGGCGTACCCGTTTATGAGCACTGAGGAAACCTGAGGTAAGTCCGCTTGGGCTGACGCGGTCAGAAAGTAGAGGAGCCCAGAGCCTGACATCGACCCTGCCACCGACTCTGACCCCGCCACGGGTCTGAAATCCGCAACCGTAAAGTACAAACAGTATACGATATACGCAAACAGCAGCGCCGACTCAACCGAATTGCCCTTCTCCGAAATAATGCCACACACAGCTACCGCCGCCGTCACAGCCAGCACCAGCGCCATCATGACCACCGTCACCCAGGCCGAGCCCAGCGCCGCCGCGGTGTTGAGGGTGAACGTGAACCAGGCAATGCGGTAGAGCACGTACATACTCGTCGAGAACACACAAGCCGAGGCCAAAAGCTGGGCAATGATCCAGGTATCGGCCGACTTGCGGCGGATGAGCCACGAGGACACTCGGCCGGCTGTTTGCAGGGCCAGGAGCGTGCAGAAGCCTTCGAGGACCGTGAACACGGGCGTTGCGGTTTGGACAAACCAGCGCCAGGGCTGGATTGAGGCGAGCCAGACCTCTCGTGCCTCTGTATTGCTGGAGCTGGGAGAAAACGCGTTGAGGTGTGTGATGAGCAGCGACGGGATTATGATTTGCTGGAGGTGGTACAGGGCTGAGAAGCAGGATCCGAACTTGGTGGTTTGGCAGGCTATTCGAAGTGTGGAGAGGACCAGGTAGAATAGAGCCAAAGTGCTTGTGTATGCCTACCATTGTTAGCTTTCTGATAGATTTATTGAAGCCTGCTTTGCTTGGCTAATAACTTACAATGCCGCAGTCTTCGCCGCCGATGTCGAACGCGAGAGGGATTGTAATGATGATGAGTGTGAAGTAGAGTGCCGAGCTCAGGGTCTGGAACAACGTCCAGCCGTAGTGCTTTGCCATTGGTAGGGTACCCAAGTGTGATCTAGCTTTGAGTGCGATGATGATCTGGAAACGAAATGATGAAAATATAGTCTGGTGATCCTCACCGAGGAAGGATCCTGATTTTTATTTATAATTTTTTAAAAATTTGCTGGTCTTGGGGAGAGCTAGTTAGTAACCAGAGATAAACCAGCGACATGGCAGAGATAACCAATATTAAATAAGACTTGAATTTATACCGAAACTGGGGCGTGGGGTCTTGAGGTCATTCCCCAGTTTTTTTGGTTTTTTTTTTCTGCTTTCATACTAAACTTCGGCCTTCTCTGCCATGTGGAGAACCAGACTAGGTGCTCTTAACATACTAACTACTCCAGGTCTAGACATATGAGATTCGCGCGTGTCGGGTGTTTTCAAAGGCAAGGAGAATAGGGCAATTGTGGGCGTGACCGTATACTTAGTTGAACAAGTTTGGCGCCAACTGTCGAGCTAAAAAATTTGAGGCTTGGATTGAGGCGACATTGGCTTCTTATTATACTACATGGAGCCATCTATGGTAGCCATGACATTGGTTGAAGACACAAATGTATTGATACGGATCTGATATGGTGCAGGATTTTTTTTTTTTTGTTCTACTTTATTATCGATAAGAAAGATTATTTTCAGGGTTCTATGGGGTAGGTTTTTCGTCCTCAAAAATAATGATAATCAGCCCAAACCAGAAACCAACAACCCACAGCCCCAGATTGATTTAATGAGGGCAGCAGCTTTGCTTGTTTCGCACTCGGTTCACACTGCTGTTAAAAGACAATGCATTCAGCTGTTTGTTATCTCTGTTTGGACCACATAATAATAATAAATTGTGTCAATATATATTGCTGACTTGCTCTCCTTTGGTGAATAATGCTGCCTCCACATATGTCCACCAAGACTGAATCGTACATATAACCATGTACGCAGACTCGTTTGGCACGGCAGGACAACTGCACCAGCATTGAGCAGTTGAAGGGGATTCAGTGTGAGGTTTCAACTGCTGTCCTTGGATTTCACAAGAGGTACACAAACTATGACTCTCAATTGGCTGTAAGACCCTTTATTCACCCCAGATTTCAGCACCCATCAACTACCCATGTTCCAATGCCCAGGGATTGGCTTTGTTAACTCTACACCCCTTGAATTCATAGACGAGGTCCTGATTTACTTCTAACCCCATTCAAGTTCAAAACCATTGAATACAGAAAGAACCAAACCAACCTCCACATGGAACATTTGCACACAAACCCATGGTACCCATGTAGACTGCTCATCATACTCATCGTACTCTGTAGATTTTATTTGTATTTGTTTCTTGAAATAAGCAAAAGACACAGATTCAATTTGCTTCCTGGTTTTTGAGTATCTCTTCAAGTATATACTGCCAATTCAATGCACAACCTATAGTTTTCTACTTATCTATGCCGCTTGAGACAAAAGTCACATGACATATACATACAATTACGCTTTAGTCAGCTATTATAAATTATTTGTTTGCTGCTTATGTAATGTTAACTCGCGTCCCAACGCTACAACACTTGTGACCCAACGGCAAATCTTACGGTCCCTAAAATGGCTAAAACTTTGAACCCATTCAGAAGTTGGTTTTATGCCTATACCTGGATCAGAGAAGCTATATATATATATATATATATATATATATCATTTGCGCGCTGATATAGATCGATCTGTCACAAGCTTCTTTTCGCTTGGGCTAAACTTTTCGGTTAAAAAGCTTAGTTGTTATATTTATAAGCAATTATGTAATATTAAAGTTTGTAATTCATTATGTTATCCAAACTTTTTTGCTTATATAAGTAATTATGTCATTTACATTATTTATCTGTCACTAGATTATGTAATAACTGAGTCAAGCTTTCTTACAATGAATTTATGTCATCACTACTAGTTGTGAAAATCGACCATGCCAAATCTATGGGAACCTCAATGAGCTGGGTTACAGAAAAAATACTCCTCACAGATCAAGTCAGAGTTTTTATAGATTTTTACCATGACAAGTTGTCATCCTGAATCTGGAACTTTAACTACCTTCCATGCATGGTCCATTGTGGTGGTCTTGCAACTGTAGTACACGTGATCTGTGCAAAATTTTTCAATGTTAAACTCCCAACTCGCTGCTGATCTGAAATACAAGGCTTCTTCAAATCACCAGTTGAACTGACAATATGGCGGCCGCGGACTCATTCAAAAAGAAGGGAGGGTTTCGCAAGAAGGGCGGACGGCAGCTGATGCGCTCTGCAGGTGGGCTCAATGCAGAAAATTCAGACAAGGTCAGCAAACCCAAGAAAGAGAAGAAGGTGCAAAGTCTGGCTGATATTGCAGACGAAGAGCCTACTTCTGGAGAGGGAATGAACGCATATGGAGCGCTCTTGGTGCTGCTGAAATCGGAGAAGAACAAGGAAATTGTGAAAAAGAAGAAAAAGCCAGCTGCATCCAAGGAAAGCGATGACGAAAGTGGGAACGAACTGGAGCAGCAAGAAGGAGATGTGGAAGGTTTCGTATCCGAAGAAGACGAACCAGAAGACGAATTGCAGGCTGAGTTTGAAGATGGTGATTCAGATGACGAGTTGAGCACTGCTTCTCAGCCTTTCGACTGGCATTTTTACAAGGTTGATGAGAAAGTCACACAATCACTTCCTGCCACGAGCACTGATCTAGAGTGGTCCAACAGTCGATATCCCTGCAAGCCTTCATTGGGTGAGGTTTCTCTCATTTCAACTCCCAAGATGGCCACTCCTCTTAATTGTCCTTCTGTCGACACTAAACCATTAATCCTCTCCTCCAACATTAAGCAAAAACTACGATCGCCTTTCCAAACTTTTAATCCCACCATTTCTACATTGCAGTCTGAAATCTCAAAACCTCTGCTCAATTACCAAGATGTACTATTTCCTGAAAGAAATCTTGATAACGAGAAAGAGTTGCAGAGACTGTATACTTTGCATATCCTGAACCACATTTACAAAACGAGGGACAGAGTCGTGAGGAATACCTACAAGCTCAATACAGAACCAGATTCTAATCTTGAGCTGAGAGATCAAGGTTTTACCCGTCCTAAAGTCCTGGTCCTTTTACCCACTAGGAATGCTTGTTACGAGTTTGTGACCAATCTCCTTGATCTTTCTGGGCTTGAGCAAGTTGAAAACAAAAAGCGGTTTAAAGGCGCTTTTTACGACGACCTGGAGCCTCCTACAAACAAGCCAGCTGATTTCATCCGCTTCTTTTCTGGTAACAACGATGATGTCTTTTGCTTAGGCATCAAGTATACTCGAAAATCAGCCAAGCTATACTCATCCTTTTATGCATCTGAACTCATTGTTGCTAGTCCGCTTGGTTTGAGAATGATTATCGGAAACGAAGGCGACAAGAAGCGCGACTTTGACTTCTTGTCATCTATCGAGATAGCTGTGGTGGACCAAGCTGACGCAATGCAGATGCAGAGTTGGGATAACGTGGACCATATCTTTAAGCACATGAACCGAATCCCCATCGAGGCCCATGGCTGTGACTTCAGTCGAGTCCGCCCTTGGTACCTTGATGACCAGTCCAAGTACCTCCGCCAAACCATCATTCTTTCCCAGTACGTCACACCTGAGATTAACTCGCTCTTTGCCCACAAGTGCTACAACATTGGCGGTAAGATCAAATTTAGGCCCAGGTACAAGGGCTCCATGTCGAGGATTGGCATGAAGATTAGGCAGACGTTTTCCAAGCTGAGCACTGGCATTGATGACCCTGCACAAGATCCTGACGCCCGGTTTAAATATCTTTCGACTGTCATATTACCGTCTCTAATGCGCGGAAATCCAGAAGGCACGCTCATCTTCATCCCGTCGTATCTCGACTTCACCCGCATTCGCAACTACATGGACAAGGAAAACATGTCCTTTTCCGCCATTTCTGAGTACTCCACCAACTCTCAACTGGGCCGCGCCCGAACCTACTTCAAAAACGGCACATCCAAATTTCTGCTGTACACAGAGCGTTTACACCACTTCAGACGGTACGACATCCGGGGAGCCAAGACAGTCCTGTTTTTTGGCCTGCCTGAGAACCCTAGATTCTATGAAGAGGTCACCAGGTTCCTGGGCCGCACCGTGGTTGAAGATCAGGTCGATATCAGCATGGTGCGCGTCCGCGCTGTGTACTCGCAGTGGGATGCCATGAAGCTGGAACGCATCGTGGGCTCAGAGCGAGTTGGCGTCATGTATAAAGGGTCTGGAGAAACGTACGAATTTCAATAGCATACTTTGTTTTTATATTTTTCCAAACATTAATAGACGTGATATGTAGAAGGCGCCTTGGTCTATGCTATGTGACCAGCATTCTGATCTGGACAAAGTTAGCACATCGCAACTTCAACGTAGAAAAATCTTACCGCCATGGCTATACAACATAATGAGACATACGGACTCAGCCGCTCTCCTATTCGCGCGGTCTTCCAAAAAATGCCAGGAACACTAACTGGCGTTAACTTGACTCCAAGATCTTTTTGTAAAAACATACCCATGCTTGTTGCGATCTATCAGAGTAGGAACAAGACTTCTCATATAAGTAGTAGTGCAAACGAGAAGCAGGACCACCCGCAGCATAGATTGAAAATTTAGAAACACCGTCTAAAAAAGCTGTTAAAAATTACAATACATTATTTCCTTGTTCCAGACTTACCATTGTGATGAAGCTATTTAGATATGAGTACAGATGTCAGTGAGATGGTGATGACGCTGGACATTTGAATCGGGGTTGGGGTTATATTTTCAGACCTTTTGAACCCGAGATCCTGGGTATCTTTATCTCGAGAAACACTTTTTTTGAGCATTCTCAAATCGGACTTTTATTGCATTGAGTTAAGCCTTATTTTCAACTCTGATTTTCTTATTCTGCCTCTCGATGGGAAAACCTGACGATGGTTTCCTCAGCTAACTACAATTTGTGGCCAGCTAGTATTGGGGGCTCACGCACAGGTGTTGCCAAACACTGGACAACCTACACATACCCTTTGCTCACTTCAGATATAGCGCCTTTCACGGAGTTTAAAATTGATGGCTATGCTCATCACTCGGTTTGTCATTTTTTCTATCACCCGAATGCGGTCGACTTTTCAGCTGGCTTGGACAAGCCCAGAGTCAAGAGTGTGGATGAGTTCATGGGAATCTTTGAGCTTAAGAAAAGGCTGGAAGCGTTGTGCGCAGATGCCAACATATACCCTGAAAATCTTATAGCAGCAATTGAAGCATCGTTTAGGCAGGAATTTGGGTTCAGCATACATGAAGAACCCACTGTCACAGATCCAGAGACATTTCGGGCATACTGTAAGATGGAAGGAGAATCTTTGTTCATCATTAGAACTCAAGGACTCTCTACACAACAGACTGTCAAGCCCCAAGCTTCAGTTTCAAATACCTTCATGGACCTTGTAACCCAGCGACTTGAAGCTCGGACCAATGAGAGCAACAACCAATACTATAAGCATTTACGCACCCACATTCGCCGCTGTCTTATTCGGGTCCTTCCTCTATCACTCAAGGGAGAAAATGCTATATTCAAGGAAACCGTTGAAACAACCGAATTTCCTGAAGATTTGCTGGCGATAGTACTGGAGCGCTATAGGATGGCTTACACTGCAGATCTGGTGCGGACGTTTTTGCTTTCGAAGCTTCCACCCTACATATTGAGCGCAATCGAGGTCACTCCTGACGGCTTGGACACATTAAGTCAGTTACTGATTAAGTTGAGCAACTACCTGCCCACAAATTATGAACCCATGGATCATCTAATGACCAATCTATATGGGAATCACATAGCTCCAGAATCATCAAAGGACAAGCTTCGCAAAATACTGGTTGAGAAGTATCAGAATTCTGTTGATACGCAAGCCAGTCTTGTACGCAGGCTTGGCCCCAACTACGCAACCCTTTTTCACAATTACTCACTTTACAAAAACTGGATTGCCTGTGCTGGTCACATCTACGAAAACAGCAACAACTTAAGTGCTGATCAGAAAGCAGCTCTTAAACCCAAGACTTTTGACAACTTTTGCAAGTCCGAAGGGCCCAGAGACAATGGCTGGAAGATCCTTACGGAGTTTGGCGAACTCTTCAAGTTGGAGCGAGAGCCGGTTCAAAAGTCAACAGAGCATACTGGTACAAAAGATAAACCTGACCAAGAAGGTCCTGACAAAACCTCTTCAAAGAAGGCAGATGAAAAAGCCAAAGCAGCCAAGGAAGCACCGGAAATGGGTAAGTCTGCTCCTGGTGCAAAAGAACCCGCCGGTCAGAAACAGCCTGAAAAGAGTCTTCCAAAGCAGGCCGTTATAACCGAAAAAATATTTCAGAAAGAGGCTGAAAAGAGTCCACTAAAGCAGACCGCTCCAAGCGAAAATCCTTTTCAGAAAGAGTCTGAAAAAAGTCAACCAATGCCAGCGGTTACAAACCAAAAATTAGGAAATGAAGTATCCAAAAAGATCCAATCAAAGCCGGCGGTTGCAACCGAAAAATCAGTACAAGAAGATTCCACAAAGATCCTACCAAAGCAGACTATCTCAAGTGAAAAAGTCGAGCAAAAATCGGTCATGAATCCATCAGTAGCTGACGCAAATGGAAAGCAAGTACTTTCATCCCTGCAGACTGTTGCAAATGAAAAGCAAGAATCTCCATCTGTTGAGACGGTCGCAAGTAGAAAAGCAGCATTGGAAGGGCTAGTGAAAAATACCTTGGCGCCAGGTGCCGATGGAAAACCAGTCCGTGAAGAGTCTGTATCATCAGTAACCGCTGCAAATGGAAAAGCAGTCAAACAAGAACCGGCAAAGGATTCACAACCGCAGAAGGTTCCAAATGGAAAGCCAGTATTTGAAGTGCCGGTGAAAGGGTCATTAGATCAGAGTGTTTTGAAAGGAAAAGAATCCACTGCCGATTCAAGGGTCTGGCCTCAAAAAAGAGTTAAAAAAGTAATCCCAGTTTCACGAAAGTTCAGTTCAAAGACAACCCCCAATGGAAAAATTTCTGGAACATCGTCATTAAAACAGTCTGCAGCAGAATCAATGCCAGATTCTCTGCTCAATAAAGTGCAAAAGGTTTGGAAAGACTCCGCTCTCACCTTCATACTCACATCTGAAGAGAGTAAATTTCTGGATACAACTATGTCAACAGATGCAATTGTGGAGGATGCTAAGAAAATGTACGTGCAGCCGAAAAAATCAGACATGTCGTGCTTCTATGGACGTCTAAATGGTAAGTATGAATTTTGCACTTTGATTTTCACTTAAACTAACATGATGTCTCAAGGGCGCAATGTTTCCAATCCTGATTATACTCCAGAAGAGATTGAGCGGATCAATAACATTCCGATTCCATTGAATTTGACGCCTGTAGAGGAGATCCGACCCATTGCAAATAGGTCTCGAGTTGCTAGATCTTGGAACCCTGATTCCACCTGGAGAGACATGTCTCGCTATGGGTATATTGGACTTTCAACGGGTAAATATCATTTGACTGGGTCTTACAAGAATTTTATTCCTGGCACTTGTCGTAAAATAGAGCCCATTGCAGTCAAATTTGAAGGTGTGACTTATATCAGTAGGTTCCGAGGTACTGTTAAGGTCACTGCCAACGAATGGGTGGATTTAAGAATTGATGATGTTTTGCTAGTGCCTATGCAAGGAACCATAATTTCCAAGCCCGAACTGACAAGGCTGTCCAAGATCAAGACTTGCTCGATCTGTAACGATGGTTCCTTCCTTACGTCTTTCGAAGTGTTTGGTTGTCAAATCTTTCCAACGGGAAGCCATTGGTTTCGAACGGCATACTTCAATACTTACTGCTATGTCGACTTTGATTACACCATTCCCTCGCATTATGGAACTCCCTATATTCCAGACAATGTCGGTGTGTTTTTCTTGACGAAGGATAAAGTTCGTTGTGAAATTGGAAAGCCTGGAGCGAATCCTCCAGGGCAAGAAGGTTTACTAGGGGAAATGGACCTAGTGTTTGATGATATTTATTGTGTGGCTTGTGTGGGCAATGAAAAGCGACAAGAAAGTTGCAAGGTAGCCACATCAGACCCGGTTAGTCTCAATGGTGTTGAGTACCAAGTCAATAACAAGTCAGATGAAAGCAATTCAGATGCAATCAACGTTGCCTTCGACAAGGTCATTGATAAGCTTTCTACAACGTCTCTAGAAGCCCCTTATGCTTGCTCATCTCCCACTTTTAACTTTGTTCCGAAGACAGAGATGAATGTAAAAAAGTGTCAGAGTTCCAGCAGTGATGGGCTCAAGAAAAATGAGCCTGGGGAGTCTAAAGGAATTTCAGTACCAGGCTCTGATAGCAGTACTTCAGATGGGGGGTCCAATAAGCCGGGCTAGATGCTATATCGGCAAGGGCAGAAATGAAGTTGGATTCTCAGCTAAGCAAACTAAAAATGATACTTCAACTTTATCTAATAGTCCTCCTACACTGCCTTTAAAAGCATCCAGTAGTCCTGTTGCGCCTTGAAATGCAGGTATCACTCCAACTGTGTCCTCAAAGGCATCTATTACTCCTATCGAGCTCTCAAATTTATGTAGTGCTATCTTTTCTTACAATAACCAAAATATAGGGCATCCTCTAAGTGTATCCATTGAATCCAAGCTGGCAAAAGGTCAATTGGAGAGTTGCTCGCTCATGGTGATCTCTGATCACTTGACGCAACATGTTTGGGTTGTGCTCCTCAAAGACTTGGATATGATTTAACCCGAACTTCTTTCCTCTCTTGTCAAGATCAAGCTCATGCCTAAAAAGCCGATCACAATAATATGATGCTCATTCGGAAAAAGTGGTTGTATCACAAAACTCGGACAAATATTCCGGTCCATTTCTCAAAACCCTTTGTCTATCAAATCGGGTGAATTTACAAAAACTTTGATTGAAACCTATTTATTGAAGTGATCCGGCAAATAAAATAGAGCGGGCTTCCATTTGAATTCTGGGACCTGTGTTTCGAGTTCTGTGCTTGGTGGATAAATAACCTCAGTCCGCAAAACCCAGGCAAGAGAGCATTTGACTCTTCTGGGAAAGAAGTCGAGAATGGCAACGGCGTACATAGCTTGCTCCACTAATGGTGTGGATATCCACAGAGGTGTTGATGCCATTTATCTCGATCTCGGTCCTACTACATTTCAGATGACGCCAGGTTCCATATCTTGGAGCAAAAAGGCGTCATTGTGTGAGACGATTATAAGCTTTGCAATGATACCTACATCAATTCACAAAGTCCTTGAATGAGTATTCCTATCGACTTTCAATTGATAGCAGGTGGAAAGGTTTACTGGTAATGTAGGAGAAATATCTTTGAGACCCTTTGAGCTGGCACGTACGATTTTAACAACTACGTTAAGATGGAAAAATACAAGGAGCAATTCGGCATAACAATCTTCATTCTGAATACTTTTTTATTTTTATTTTAGTGCAACAAGAAAACCCAAGGATCATTAATTTACAGTTGAAAAAACACTTAAACAACGACACCAGAGTTGGAGGCAATTCTGGGCCACAGATCAGCGCACTCCTTTCCGACAGGTCCAGTAATGGCAGAACCCTTCATCTCACCCTTGGGGTTGACAATGACACCAGCGTTGTCTTCAAAGTAAAGGTAGACACCATCTCTGCGTCTCCAGGGCTTGGACTGACGGACAATGATGGCAGGCATGACCTTCTTTCTGAGCTCGGGCTTACCCTTCTTGACAGTGGCCTAAATAATCATTAGCATAAGAATTTAAAGTAATAGTCGTTGAACTACATACCATGACCATGTCTCCGACACCACCAGCGGGGAGACGGTTAAGTCTGGCACCGAAACCCTTGACAGCAATAATGTAAAGGTTTCTAGCACCGGAGTTGTCACAGCAGTTCATGACGGCTCCGACCGGAAGGCCGAGCTATAATACGAATGTTAACAAACTGTTCAAAGACAAAGGTACACAATCAAGAACGAGAGAGAAAGGTCGGTGAAAAGAACACACTGAAATCAACAAACAAAAGTCGAGATAAATTCGTAGAATAGCAGGACCTCCAAAAGTCCGAAATCATCATCGCAAATTTTTATCTTCGATTCGCTTTGTTTCATAACTTCGACATCTTTTTCACTTGAATAGCATCATCCACAGTTTGATCGAAAAAAACTTACCGACATTCTAAATTTGTTACCAGAAGCACCGGTTCCTATTTATCAGTTAGATCATGGCCTTAACATACTAATACTGAAATCAGCAATATCAGCAATCCAACTTACCACTCATGTTTAGTATTTGTCGTGTCGAGTAACGATGGTTGGAGAAGGGGAAAAAAAGAGAGGGAAAGGAAAATCCCTGTGTATGGTGCTGGCTGACGACCTCCCAATATGGCTATCCCATACTAATCCTACCTGTCATAGTAAAAAAAAAAATGGCCCAGTGGTCATCTACTCAAAAAAGTCTGTGTGAATGTTTTTTCACCCACTGCCCTTGCCCAATTTAGTTTGGATTGTGACTGTCCTTATTAGGGCTTAACCCTATATATAAACTACGCACGGCTGAGCACTGGCTTCAGTTGACTGATGAAGCGAAGCTCATTGGACAAAAATCACGTCGAAATCAGCATCAAGATGAACAGTTCCAGCTTTCAAGCTATTATTCTACGAAGTCTGTAGGAATATCACGGTGAACCTTTGGTTGGAGCAGAGAATGGCTGGCAATAAATTAAATATTCATGTTAATGTGTGGGCAAATGGACATATGAAACAGGGACATGGCAGGTAAAACTAGTGGTGGTGGTCATCCTTGGAAGCCAAAAAGTACTCTCCAATATTAAATGCAATGAAGGCGACAGTAGCAATGCCAAAGCCGGGAAGGGCACCCTTAAATCTGTTGGTCCTGGTGAAAGGGCCTTGGTATCTCCAAGCGTCACTAAAGCCCGTGGGGTCAGTCGAGACCAGTCACGCAGAAAAACAGCAGATACTTACCGGCGAGCCCAAGGATCGTTAGCGGGAGGTGTAGCCATTGTGGAAGAGTGAATATGTGTGTATGAGAAGAGGTATCAAGGGTGAGGCTAGAGCAAAGACCACTGGTGAACGAAGAAGTATGAGCCTTGGTCTTGGTGAAAGCGGTGGTTGGTGGTGATGTAAGACTGAGATATAACCCTAAACAGTTGCGTTTTGATTGGTCAAAACTGATCATGTGACTTCTGCATAGTAAATCGACATGGGTTGATCATTTTGGCTGCATACAATATTACTCTGAACAAGAGATCCAAACACAATAAAGACGGCAAGGACCTGGCATAAACAAGCTTAGAACAGAATAAGCGAAAGAAAGTTCACTGAAAAAGGTACTGAAGTAACTATATAAAATTATATATAAAAGAAATAGGAAAAAAAAAACGTGCCTACACTATTGAAGGCTTATTTGCCGATGGAGTTTCCCGTGTCTTATCATGCATTCATTCAGTGTGCTGCTTGGACCTCGATCTTGAATCATCCATCAATCCTGGTTTTCAGACAAGAAAACAAGAAAGAAGACCTAAAGTCTTGACATTTTATCTCTCCTTCTTCTTTCTCTTTTCTTTCTTTCTTTCCAAAGTGCATGTCTACGTTACTTCAATACCATGTTGTACCCTCGGCTCTTGCTACTATTCGCAGCAGTAGGCTATTGCTACAGCCTTTCCCAGCTGTTCAACAGTATAAAACCTGCTCATGAGCTTCCTCTGAAACCAGATGAGAGAAGACCACTTCACGGAAGATTCCTACACATTACAGATATTCACCCCGACCCATATTATAAACTACACACGAGGGTCGATGAAAACTGTCACCGTGGTGCAAAAGACGACCATGAGACTGGTATCTTTGGTCATCCCATTAGCGAGTGCGACTCGCCCATGAGTCTCGTTAATGCCACTTTTGATTGGATCAGAGATAACCTGAAGGACAAGATCGATTTCGTCATCTGGACCGGCGATAATGCGCGTCATGATAATGACAACCATTTGCCACGAAGCGCCTCTGCTATCTACAAGCTGAACGCAGACATGGTTGAAAAGTTTAAAGAAGTGTTTGGCTCTAAGGACCCCAGAAATGTGTTCTCGATTCCTATTGTCCCATCGCTTGGCAACAACGACATCTACCCACATAATGTATTTCCCCAGGGACCTAATCTACAGACCAAAACCTTGTACAATCTGTGGAGAAGCATGGTACCCGAAGAACAAGTGCATGTTTTTGACAGAGGTGTCAGTTTCATGGTAGAGGTCATTCCCGAAAAGCTTGCAGTCCTTTCCATTAATACCATCTACTGGTTCAAGTCCAACACTCTTGTGGACGGATGCGACGGAAAGAAAGAGCCTGGACACTTGCTCTTCCGCTGGCTCTCCATTGTTTTTGCTGAGCTTAGAGCAAGAAACATGAAGGTCTGGCTAAGTGGACATGTGCCTCCCAATTCAAAGCTCTACGAGCCTTCGTGCTTAGACAGACTGTCTTCTTGGCTCCACGAGTACCGGGATATTGTCGTGGGCGGAGTCTACGGCCATATGAACCTTGATCACTTCCTGTTCTTGGACTCCGAGGCCGTCACTCCCGACTCTTCATACTTTACCAAGAGTGGACAAGATGTGTCTATCAAAGATAAGAGAGACTACATGTCTGATCTCAGAGAGCTATACGATTCGATTCATCATAGTGATCCTACCAGATACGCCATGTCGTTCGTTAGCCCCAGTGTCATTCCAACCTACCTGCCCAGTCTCCGTGTTTGGGAATACAACATTACTGGAGTTCTTGACCAGGCTCCTTCCATTTACTCAAATGGCAAACCTTTCAGAACCTGGAGCGAGGTATTTGCCGAGATCAACACTGAGCTTGATAGGCTGCAGGAGGCAGATGACTACCCCGAAGACGACGACCTTGAAACGGAAGAAGCCGATCAAGAGGCCTCAATTGACGGGAAGAAAAAGAAACATAAGAAGCATAAGAAGAAGCCTGATCCAACCTGGCCTCCTGACTTTGGCGAAATGGCAGCTGGCCCTGCCTACACTGCCCAGATGTTCAGCCCTACCCGCTATTTGCAATACTACGTCAAACTGAGAGAGGCCAACGCCAACAAGAATCTAACGTACGAGCTTGAGTACGCAACCGACCAAGCTCCGTACAAAATGGAGAACCTGCTGGTTTCGAGTTGGATCAAGCTGGCCAAAAAACTTTCCGACGAACTGTCAATCAAATCTGAACAAGAGCAGGAGTTAGATCAAGTGTTTGAACACGAGTACGAGCAAGATCAAACAACTTTGTCAGACGTCGGAAAACGCAAGAAGGAAAAGCTGGCCCGCAAGAAAAAGTCGCGGGCTGCTTGGAAGAAGTATCTGCATCACGCTTTTGTTAGCAGTGGGTACGAAAATGAGGATTAAAAAGGACATCATCCATGGGGACTCTCAGGAACATTGCAAAATATTCAAGTTTATTTATTAGATTCAAACAGGCACTTGTAAATTTTAAGAAATAGAGATATTTTTTTCTGGTTCGTAGTATTGACATGCGTTACTGAACGAATCACTCTCTATCCTTAAGTCACAAAACGGTGTTTGTGAGATGCAAAAGAGCTTTCTAATTCTCTAAGGGAACCATTTAGTTTAAGAAAAAACAAAAAGTTCTGCTGTTCCAAAGATTCTAAGTTTACACCAACAAGTCACCAGTGTACTCTCGGCGGGAAGAATCGGACTCAACAACCTCTTCATCACCGACCTTGACAGTTCCCAGTAAACTGGCAGTGTATGGAAGCGAAGAGTTAGAAGCCGACAGACTAGGGAAGAAAGCTCTCTAATTCGGCATTAGCGTCACGATCTTGTGTAACAGTATGAGAAACTTACATAGGATGCGTAGGCAACCGTGGAACCAAGCAGAATACCAGCCATAACGTCTGTAGCATGATGACGATAATCCTCAGTACGACTAATTCCAATATAGGAAGCAAGCAAGATGGGGCTGTAAAGTTAGATGTGCTTCAATAATATATCAATGTACTCACAGTAATGCAAGCAATAGTTTGTAGGTATGGTTACCAGGCTTGAAAGCTGAAGTCTGGCCGCAGATCCACAAGGCAAGGTAGAAGAAGGCTGCAAAGCTGGTAGAAGTATGTCCGGAAGGTGCACTCTTGAAACCATCGTGAAGTCTCTCCATGTTCTTTGTTCCGCAGACAGCAATAGTCACAAGTTGGTGAGCTGGAGTTCCAACAACTGGCATGCATCTAGACAGGAAATCGGGACGAGGTCTGCCAATCCAAAGTTTGAGAACATTGCTGAGGAACCCGTTAAAAGAGATCGAAGTAGCTAGACCCAAGATTGACACATGAAGCAAATGAAGACTTTCCTTGTGCCCATGTTGAAACAGAGAAGTAAGGCCGATGACAACAGACGGGATTGTAATAGCCATGGTCTGTTGAGAAAAGGTTAGATGAATGATTATTGTGTTTCCGGATCTGTATTACTTACCAGGCACCAAGAATTGGGGACCCTTTCATGCTCGGTGAATGGATGCTGAATGCTTCTGTCGTCCAGAGAAAACATCCGATGGAAAGGATCCTTGGATTCGAGCAAAAAGAATAGTATCAACGCTACACAGACTGTGAGCCAGTCGACAAAGTGATGACGGTGATTCCTCATGGCAAAATTTCGACGAAGCGAGGTTAATGAGAAGAGGTTTCTAATGTTTGTGAATCTGATTGACATGACTTTTCTGGCCTTTATATCATCATCAAAGGTTAGGTGATTGAGAACAAGGATGGAAAATGTCTACACTTTCCCATGAGAATAATTAACCTTCAAGACAGGCAGAATGTGGTGCTAATAAAAATCCACTTTTTGAGTCAAAACTCAACGCCCTTCATTCTGCCTTTTAACCCAACCACATTCCTTGGTTACAATTTCACATCGACTGATCAATTGAGTGATTGCTGCTGTTTAACCATGAGTTCTTTTAGATTTCAGATGATGGATAAACATCCTCAAAATATCTTCAAAGATACCAGGAAGCTATTCCATGATAAAACCAATGTGGCTCATTTGAAAGTGAGTGTAATCAATTGACCCGGGAATGGCAACTAACTGACCAAGAAATCCGAGGTTGAAAAGGCCAAAGGTTGGGATCCTTCGCCCGAGCCAGATCAGCCAGAGTCGGATATGTCATTTTTTATGAGATCTTCGTCGGCTGAAATGGCATCTCCTCAGGAATTGAACCTCGAAATGGAGGATGAGAAGCGCGGCCATGTAGATGCTTACAACGAACTACTCCTTGATCAAGATAATGATGACTTTCTATCTCCAGATACAGAATTCAAGGCGACCAGCACTCGGGCGAACAATTCCCCAAAAAAGCCGTCTAAAGATGCTCCTAAAGATCAGCCAAGCGAAATGTCCAAGTTTAAAGATACCGTAATGACTGAGAATGCAGATGACGGCGATTTGGAAATTACGGGTGTGCAAGAGACTGAGAAGCTTTCGGATCTTAAACGTACTTTACCCACTACGTTTAAAAGTACCAGCAATGTTCGAGGTCGCTCTGTGGCGACCCGGCCACCCATTAAAGTTCGCAAGACTGGAACCCAGCCATCTCCGTCAAATCTTGAGTTATTCCCTCAAACCGACAAGTCCCTTGAGCCGCTACTCACTGCTATAAGCAACTTGCAAAGTGAAAAGCGACACCTGCAATCCGAGCTCAATTCTTACATCAAAAAGTACGACTTGAATGTGTCCAAGCTAAACATGTCCACTAGCAACTTGAAAGATTTGAAGGGTCGGATTGAGTTATTTCGAGGTGTTCAGCAACAGCTGGAGAATGATGTAGCAAAGCTTCACGAAAGCCAGGCCAGTTACAAGGGTCAGATCAAGGATTTGCAAGCAGAGAAGCACATCCTGGAGGAGATGCTTTCTTCAGTCAAGAAAAGTCTTGAATCAATGGAATCGTTCCGCCAACAATTTGTTGAAAAGCTTCACTCAGTGTCACAGAAATTGAGAAGCAGTAAGATCATACCCATGCTTGCCAAGATACCCAGATTAACATAGCAAGTTTCTGAGGAAAACATCGAAAAGTCGATTGAATTGAAATATGCAACAGAAGCTGTATCACGCGAGCAGGAGAAAAATAAGTTCATGGCGGAAGAGATTGCTCTGCTGAAACCGATGCTGCAAGAGCGGCTAGTTAAGTTGAGTGACTTTTCAGATGGAATTGAAAGTAAAATAGCGAATATGGAAGAGTAGTGATATGCTGTTTCAAATATGGCAAAAGTCTAACTTTCTAGTCACTTGAAAGTGGGCATGGATCGTCAGGATGGGATCGGCGCCTTGATCATGAGTACCCTCAAAGAAGATACCTCGTAAGGCACAGATTTGCTTCTACTGTATATCCTAATCTTTTAGCATCACCGACATGAAAACTATGTTAAAGGACGAATTGTCACGTATCGATTCAGCCATGACTGAAAAGCTGGAGCAACTGTCTGCAAATTCTGAGAACCATGTGTTAGACATGTTTAAATCACTTGTTGATAAAATTGATCAAGGGCGGCTTCATGATGATGATACTCTGATCAGGTCCTGCGAAGAAAGCAAAAGAATTACCAAGCTGATTATTACCCAGCAAGACCAATTAGATACCCGGGTGCAAACTATCCATGACATTTGCTCGAGTTTCAAGTCACTCAGATTACTAGAAGCAGACGAGAAGCGTGATCAGTGCCGAGAAATGTCTAAACAAATCACTTCACTTTCAGAACTAGCTCAACATGCTCAGGTGCATATAATTTTTGCTGCTTTGTTAAAACTGTACTAATAATCAGGCGGAACTTGTAATTGCAAATGAAAGGCTGCTTGCCCACACAGAAGATGCAAAGACCTCTGAAGCAATGGTAGTTAAACGAATAACCCACAGAACTTGCTAACTGCTTGTTAGAGCCGCGACAAACTTGCAAGAGAGTATATTTTGAAAGAGTTGGAACTCCATCGTGGATTTGAAGCCGATAAAACTACTCTTAACGTATCTTTTCAAACAAAACTAAAAGAGCTGGAGGATTCTAATGTGGAACTCAAAACGCGCAATTCCTCACTAGTTGAGCAGATAGAGCGACAGGCATATTTTCTTTTTGCCTCTCAATGATAATTACTAACCATCAAAAGAATGCTGAGATATTGAAGTTCCAGCAGATAGATTCCATGCACAATGCATTGAAAGAAGATTTTTCAAAGCTTGTGCAAGTTCTAGAAGGGAAGCAGGCTTATGTCACCTCTTTGGAGGACAAATTGCGGGAAGCAGATTACGAGGTATTGTGCCGTTTACTCCGTTTTCTAATGTCTAATTTCATTAGCAACTTCTTAGAGGAAATGAAGATGCCTCAGCAGTTCAAATGCCC
Source organism: Geotrichum carabidarum (assembly GCA_030556585.1). NCBI lineage: Eukaryota > Fungi > Ascomycota > Dipodascomycetes > Dipodascales > Dipodascaceae > Geotrichum > Geotrichum carabidarum. The sequence continues at coordinate 177,200 of JAKTUH010000019.1, forward strand.
ATGAAGGGTCCAAAGCGGTTGTTAGTAACAAGCGACTTGTCCTTCATGGATACAGGAGAATTGATTGGGCTAAGCAACTTCCCGTCTAGCGCTGTTGAAAGATCTAATCCTGTAACTCCGCCAGATCAAAAGATTCCCTCTGAAACGTCTCCCCACAAGCTGGCGAGCCCTACAAATGAATTCCCATTGCCGGATGTACGTGAAATGAATGCGCCTTCTAGCACTCCTGTAGTTCAACCACGAGTCACTGTCTTGAGCAAGATGCGATTGAGAAGGAATAACTAGCTATGTAGTCCAATTTGAAATATAACCTGAAATGCTGCCAGATTGTGCTATCCTCCACATTGATCGACGACCAGGAATTGTGCGTGTTGATGAATTCTCAATTCCTCCCAACTTTCAGTTCCCCCTCTATAGACGATCAATAGATCAGTGGAAATGGTGAACTACGGTAGGACCAGGGAGAGTCTTTCGATTCGGCATATATGCTAACTGCCTAGACCCTGATACAATTAGAATATTGATAACCACAGACAATCATGTTGGTTACAAGGAATCCGATCCAATTCGAGGCAACGATGCGGCCAGGACGTTTCGAGAAGTGATGATGATTGCCAAAGACCAAGAGGTAAGCCAATGATCTTCACCGGCGCAGCGAATGTATTAGGACGAGTGCTAACTAGTGTCAATGTAAGGTTGACATGATTTTGCAAGGAGGCGACTTGTTCCATATCAATAAACCTACGCGAAAGTCAATGTACGAGGTCATCACGGCTATCCGGCTCGCGTGCTATGGCGACAAACCGTGTGAACTGGAATTGATGAATCAGGTTGATCTTGGACTGGAATCAGAGTAAGGGATAGCCTGATAGGCAGTATGAATAGGAGTTGTGCTAATGCTGTAGACTCAACCATGTCAACTATGAGGACCCGAACATCAATGTCGCGATCCCGTTCTTTGGGATCAGCGGAAACCACGACGACGCTGCTGGAGTAAGTATCTTTTGCTTTCATTTTGTCTTTTGGAACTGAAACTTATTGTGGCAGGATGTAATGCTCTCGCCGATGGATATACTGGCAGCGGCGGGCCTGATCAACCATTTTGGTAGGGTCACAGAGAACGACAACATCACAGTTTCGCCGATCCTGTTACGGAAGGGAACAACCAAACTGGCGCTGTACGGTATGGCGAACGTGCGTGACGAGCGCTTGTTCCGGTCGTTCAGAGAGGGCCAGGTCAAGTTCCTGCGCCCTGGAAACGATCAAGGTGAATGGTTTAGCCTAATGGCTGTTCACCAGAACCAGTAAGAGCTGAATTGCATACAGAGGTGAATTGAACTTATTTATCTAACATTACAGCGTTGCACACACAGAGACGAGCTACTTGCCGGAAACTTTTTTGCCCGACTTTTTAGATTTCATTCTCTGGGGCCATGAGCATGACTGTATCATTGATCCGACGAAAAACCCTGAGACCGGATTTCATGTCTTACAGCCTGGTAGTTCAGTGGCTACGAGTTTAAGCGAAGGCGAGGCAATTCCAAAGTGAGTTGAACTACCATGTTAGGAACAGACCAAAGCTAACCTGACAGATACATCGCAATCATTTCAATCAAAGGAACGGAATTCAGCATTGAAAAAATTCGATTAAAAACAGTGAGGCCATTTTTGATGAAATCAGTGTCACTCTCAGAAGACTTTGGAGTTGCTGCCCATCCTTCTGAAAAGAATAAGGTCACTACATGGTTGATAAAGCAGGTAAGTTAGCGAGAGAACATAATACCGTTTGCTGACGAGGAATTTCAGGTTGATGAATTGATTGAGAACGCTAGGAAAGATTGGGTTAGTATACAAGCGGAACCTGTCGCAGAAGAAGACATCCCACTTCCATTAGTTCGGTTAAAAGTTGAATACTCTGGCGGCTACGAAGTTGAAAACGCCCGCCGGTTTTCCAATCGCTTTGTCGGGCGGGTTGCCAATATTGACGACGTGATCCAGTTTCATAAGCGCAGGACTCAAACGTCCTCTGGTGCTAGATCTGTCAAGCTTTCGGCCCCTGACATTGATACGTTTGGAAATGGCAGCCTGTCGCTTGAGAAGATTAAGGTTCAAAACCTGGTGGAGGGCTATTTAAAGGATTACTCATTGGAGCTTCTACCTGAGAATGGGCTAGGCGATGCTGTTACAAACTTCGTGGACAAGGACGATCGTCAAGCCGTCAAGTCGTATGTTCTGTTTTGTGGGTTTGAAGCATAACTAACATTGATTAGATTTGTCGATGGCTCGCTGGATATCCAAGTCTCCTCCCTCCTTAAACTGGGCGATATTGACGAAAGCACCCTGGTTAAAGCCGTACGTTAAGGATACATCGTCCAACTTTGTTTTGAATCATATGCTAACTGACATAGATGCAAAAAGCTAAAATCGATCTGTCGCTGGAATCCCAAAAGAGATCAATCTCCAAACTTAATTCTGTAGCAAGTGCAACTGTTTCTTTGGGTGCGCCACGGGGGGCTGCGGCCGCTGCCCCTGAAGCCTCTAGCCGGAGCATGGCGGCCTCGCGCAGAACTAGCCGCACCAACAATGGGCGCCAAAAGTCGAATGACGGGTTTGGACAGATCGTCGGATTTCTAGATACAATTGTGGATAACTCGGAGTCAGAAGACGCAGCTCCGGTGCAGAAAGCACCTGCTCGTGGAAGATCACGAGCAGCGGCAACAGCAGCACCAAAATCAAAATCTACGAGAGGCCGTGGTGATAGCAAAGCAACTGCATCCCGAACTACAAGACGCAAAGCGGTATCTTATGTTGAGGATGATGATGAAGATGAAGAGGAGGAAGCGCAGGAAGACTATGGAGGAGAAGAAGACGAGGATTTTGAAATCATTAGTGATGAGGAAGCTGCAGACCCTTTAGTTCCTCGCTTAACTAGAAAAGCGTCCAGGCCCACTTCGTCTACTAGAAAATCACCTGTTTCTGTGGAACCTGTAGAAGAGTCCCCCAAACGACCATCCCGAATTCCCTGGGGAGCGTCGACGGCCGCCGCCGCGGCGGCGAAAACGCCGGGGGCAAGGAAATCTCGTGTCACCAAAGCCGCTCAACCATCTGCACCCAAGACAACAAAGACAACAGCCAGATCGCGAAAATCAGCCGCACCGCCAGCGACAACTACGTCGGCAGCTCGCTTCAAGCTGGTTCCAAACAGCGATCCCATGGTAAGTTTGGTTTTACAAAAGCCTTTTCTTCCTCGTTTGCTAACAAATGCTTTAGGAAATCGACGAAGATGACGGATTTGAGTAGGACGTAGAATAAAGTCTTTTTGTATGGGGATAAAAAAACAAAAAAAATTGGCATTTTGTATGGGGACATCAAACCAATCAGACTATCGCGTATACAGGCACGTGACTTTATCTGGTTATTCTTGTTGCGGGAAAAATTTGGGGTCGGTGTTGAGATTAGCTGGAACAGCACAAAAAATTGCTCCCTCGAAGAAAAATACAGTACCAAAGAACAAAACTCTCCTTTCTCGATCTCTTCACTTCTGGTTTTTTTTCCCTCGACTTCTCTAGGTTTCTTGCACATTTCAATACACTTTTGAGGGCACCGTCTGCTGGTTTTTAAAATGCGCAAGTCTCACGTTTTTGTTGGATCCTCCCATCCAGAGCTCGGCCAGCTCATCTGCGACCGTTTGAACGTGGATAAAGGGCCATGCATTCTCAAGAAGTTTTCAAATGGAGAGACGTCTATTGAGATTGGAGTCTCAGTGCGTGATGAGGACGTCTACGTGGTTCAGAGTGGCTCGGATAGCATTAACGACCATATCATGGAGTTGCTTATCTTTATTTCGGGGTGCCGTAGTGGATCAGCAAACAAAATCACCGCCGTGATCCCCTCGTTCCCATACGCCAAACAGTCCAAGATGAAGAAGCATCGAGGCGCCATTACTGCTCGCATGCTGGCCAATTTGCTGACAATGGCCGGTGCTGATCATATCATCACCATGGATCTTCATGCAACTCAAATGCAAGGTTTCTTCACCAAGCCCGTGGACAACCTCTACGCCGCACCCACGTTAGCCCGCTGGATCAAGCATCATATTCCAGACTACCTGACCCGTGCCGTGGTGGTCTCCAAGAATCCAGGTGGTACAAAACGGGTTACAGCCTTGGCTGATGCGTTGAAAGTTAATTTCGCCATGATCCACACAGACCGCCGCCGCAGAAAGGGCAAGGTGGGAGTTTCACACTCAGGTGTACATACTATCACGTCTTCACCCAGCTTAGTGGGCTTTACAGCGGCAGTCAGCAAACAGCCTCCTATTGTAATTGAGAGCAAACCGCTGCAGAAGAAGAAGTCGCCACCTACTTCTGCGCATGCACAGACAAAGACGCCATCCGGCTTGAGCCGCCAGATGATTACAGCGGCAGACATTGTTTCGGACGATGACGACACTGATACCAAAGAAGGCGTTGACCCCGAGGACGGCGACGTTAGGGTTGTGGTTGACGGCGCCAATGGAGCCCACAAAGAACTGGCGCCTCAGTTGCCCGTCAATGGCGGTATCACTAAGCGTACCGTTGGAGGGCCCAACATGGAAGACTCATTCACCCAGATCAACGAAGACGACGAGGAAGAAGAGGTGCGCATTACGAGCAAGCAGGGCCTGCACGTGGGCCGCGTGGTGCATGGCCATATTGTAGACGAAGACTACCCCGAAGAAGAAGACGAAGGAGATGTGAGCGAAGCCGGCACTGATGACTGCGGCAACATGATGGACTCTGTGTACTCTTTGGCGAGCCATCATGGCGAAGCCCTGGGCGGTTCCGGCAACGTGGACATCAGCGACGACGATGAAGACGAGCACCTGTTCAACCAAGAAAAACTCATCACACTGGTTGGCGACGTGCGCGACAAGACCGCCATCATCCTGGACGACATGATCGACCGGCCCGGCTCTTTTGTGGCCGCCGCAGAGCACTGCGTTGTCAACTGCGGCGCGCGCAGCGTCATTATAGTCGCGACGCACGGCATCTTTTCAGACAACTCGCTGGAGGAGCTGGAGAGCAGTAACTGTATCGACCAGGTCGTGGTGACCAACACCTACCCGATCCCGCTGGAGAAGAGAGCACGATACAGGAAATTGACGGTCATTGATATCTCGCCCATCCTGGCTGAGTGCATTAGACGCAATCATCATGGTGAGAGTATATCGGCTTTGTTTGAGCAGCTGTCCACTTTTTAAAGAAGAAAAAGAGAATTGGAAAGGCAGCAGCAGAGGTGTTCATACCAATGTATATGATTTTAAATCGAGGTGGTTGATTAAAGAAGATTTAAAATGCTTAATTTTATCATGCTTTTTATTTTAACAACGTCATTCAAATATATGCGTCTATTTAGGTAAAGTGACAGGAGCAGGCACAGGTATAGGGATAGCTTCACTAGCGCCAGCAGCGTCAGCATTGTCGCCTCTTTCCTTCGTGGCTTTAAAATCTGATAGCCTTGGAACTTCCTGGTCGCTTCTCAAGTTGACAGGAATAAACTGCTTCGGCATTGCGACTCTCATAAACTTGGACTTGAAGCACGACGTGACCAGATCCATATCCAAATGGCGCGTCAGCGACTTGCGGGGAATACACGAGATGCAGTGCTTCGAGTCCAGCTGGATATCGAGCGGGTTCTGCGTGTTACAGCCCGGCGAAATCGACAGTCTGATGCTGTGCTTCTTGTCCTTGGTCTCGTAGAGCTCAAAACACAGCTGCGTCAAGTAGTCGAGCTCGGGCAGATCGTTGCGAGCAAGCTTGGTCGGAATACCGGACTCGTACATCACGTTAAGTAGCGTATAGATGTGGGACTCCTTCGTGAAGTAGAACACGGATGCGGCGCCGCCGTCTTCGATGTTCTTCATGTTTTCAATGTCATTCAGAATCTGCTTGACAAGAGGAAGAGACGTCAGCAAGCCGATGTCGAGCTTCTCGCTGGTCTCAATGCCGTACTCCTGCGGGCAGATGAAATCAAACAAAATCTTGGACAATCTGTAAAGTTCGCGCAGGTTGGCATACTCGGAGTTATCAAAGACTCCGCCGGACTTGTGTCTAGGGTGGTGATGCTGCGGCGCAGGGGACTCAGATCGCTGCGATTTCGAGCGGCTGCTCTCTTTACTTCTCCGAGCAGAGTTGTAAACGTCTCTGAACAGAGAATGCGACTTCAAACTTGGAATGTGCTGTTTCGGAGGGTCCAGTTCACATGCATTAGATGGATCTGGCAAAAACACATGCTCTAGGAACTGTCGATTGTGAAGGCCATCATACTTCATAGTATCGTAGAGCTCGGAGATCTTGGACGGGTCAACCTTCTCAACAGTCACAAACTCCTTAAACAACTTGTCCCATCGCTCTCTGAACAGCACCGGGTCTTCATTGCAGCACCAACGCTTCTGGAACGTAGAGACGTCCTTGTTTTTGTAGTTGTACTCCAGAACCCGACGATGATAGTTCATCAATTCCACCACTCGAGACAGAACCACAAACGGCTCAGGCAACTTGGCAGGCCAAGTGAACTGAGGAGGTGGCTCAAGGCCCTTACGCAACAGGGGCTTGAGCTTCTTCTTGACTTTGTCCATTAGATCCTTTGCAGCATTGCTATCATCTAGCAGATCTTTTCTGACGGTCAAAAACTCTTCCGGAATGTTTTCTTCATCGAGGAAAGCCGAAACCCAAATATTGGCAGAGGCCACCACTCGGCGCTCTGAACTCGTGTAGATCTGAACGTTTTTCAGGAGCTCGCTATTCAGCAGCAAGGCATCCTGGCGCATCTGGTCACCCAGATCGACAGCCTGATACCGCGCGGAGTGAGTTGGCTCGCCTCCCCACTTGATGTTCAGCTGGACCTTATCCACAATAAGCTCCTTCTGCTCGTTTTCGTGGATAACAGGCTTGACTTGGACCTTGGTGCCTGGAAGATCCTTCTTCTTTTCCAAAGCAGCTCGAAGCACACTCAGCTTTTCAGCGTCTTCCGCTTGGGTCTTCTGGGCAACGAGAGTGGCTTTTAAAACATTTTCAAGGCCTGCCTTGTCTCTGATGATGACCTCTTCTTTGTGGCCCCGCAAGAGATCAATAAACAGTTGCGACTTGAAGGAAAACTTAAACTTCTGTTTGGGCGTGCGATCGGCATGACGGATGACATAGACCTGGCCCTTGAGCTTCCAGTTTTGCTGTTTCTCTTCCGTCGAAGCTACAGTCAAAGACTCTTTGGATCTCAAACTGCGATCTTTCTTGGCCTGGATAAACAATTGTCTAAGAATTCGAGCACAGTTATCATAGTAATCCTTGTTATCTTTAACAAAGGAAAATCCGTTGACATCAATAACATAAGACTTTCCATGCACTCGAAGTAGATCAAATCCGCAAATCGCCTGCTCAAAGGCCTCTGAAATGTTTGAAGCCATCTGAATTTCTTCTTCTGATAGCTTGGTGACAAATCTGATCTCCTTGCCGTACGTGTTGCGTCGCACGATACCATCAACAACTGGAGACTTGCGAGTCTCGGCATGGCAATAGTGCTTGCCCACCGTGTATGCTTTGACATCTTCAAAGTTGTCTGTATCCATAAACTTTTCATAAATGAACGAACCGTCTGTGCGGGGGCTAGTCAAATCAGGGTCATACTCTGAAGACTTGTTGCCCACCTTTCTAAACAGTTTGCGACCGCCGCCCCCAGCGCTGGAATGGTAATAGACGTAAACATTGTGATCTTCACCATCGACTGGCTTTTCCACGTAGGGCTTTGTGATTGTGCGGCCATCTTCAAGCTTAAGGGTATCTTGATCCACCATTTCCCACTTCACTTCCGGCTCATGCTGGACTTCCACACCGTGCTTCTTTAGCTTTTCTCGAAGCTTGTTGTCAACTCGAGGTCCGCCATCACGAGAGATGACTAGTCGATCGGGAGTGGGCACATTGTTAGCCTCTAGAAGTCGTAGTACAATGCGTCTGTCCCAAAGGCCCTTTTGCAGATCCAAGTCATTAACAACGTAAGGCTTACGAAGCTCAACGTATTCAATGGCCTTTTCCAGCGGAAATCCCGTCGAAAAGAAGCAAATCAGAAAATCGCATGTTGGCCAATTTTCAATCGCTACCAATTTTTAGCTTGGTTAGTACAAGGGTACGGGGAAGTGAAAGAAAAAAGATAAGTGAGTGAACCTACGTTCGTCCAGAATCACCTTGTCACCGAAAATGACAGGCTCAAATTCATTATGAGCGATGAGCTTGCTCAGAATATGCCGAAAGGGCTTTGACCTGGCCTTGTTCTCCATAGCGCAGACTCCAATCTTCCCAATCTTTGGGAGCGGGATAAAGTCAACCGTTCTATTGGACGAGAATGAGCCTGAACGCTGTGAAGAATTGCTGGGGAGCAGCCCATAGTCTGAGTAGATGGAAGCCGGGGAAGAGGAGAGAGCCTCTGCGGAAGCCGCCATGGGCGAAGCAAAACTGTGAGGAAGAAGACTGCTGCCAAGAGAGCGATGTGGCTTGAACGCAATGGTTGCCGGCAGATCCTCGTGCGAAGCCGAGAGCTCAGGAGAGTCTGCCATTTGAGACCTGACGGAGGAGATGGAGGTATAACTTGACCGAGGAGGAACGGAGCTGCCTGTGACTGCAGTGTTTGAAGTAGTATCGTCAGTATCTGTAGTCATAATTCTCAATGTGCGTATAGAAATTCTTCTAGCGGTCCTTGAGTCGGTTTATATAATTGTGAGATATGAGGAGAAGAAGAAGAGTACAAAGAGGAAGAAGAAAGAAGAAAGGTTTCTAGAAGAGATAAAATATCGAGGCATAAGTAGCATGAGATCTTGCATATATAAATTTTTATAACTTTTTTCTATCATCAAAGATACAGAAGCGGACTCAATTGAGATGAGACAAAGCCGCCCAGCCTAAAGTCTCTGAACTAAAAGAGCCTTGGCCCTGTAAATGAAAAAAGCTTTTTTAACCTTTGCCCACAGTTTTATATATAAATATTGATCGATATCAAGGTCCTTCGCCTGGTTGGAAGTTTCCTTTCACTATAGCAGTACAGCCTTCAGAGCAGTTCAAGATTTCTGTGCTCTGCTGCATTAATTGCTGCCAAACATCTGAAGCTGCAGAGGCTTTAATAGGTCTCAATGGATGCCTATAGGCGTCTTACTTTACACGTGCAGCAGCAGCGTACTTCAATTGATAGGGTTATTATTACGCAACTGCAATATCTGCTGGAAGACGACAATATCAACGCGAAAATAAAGGAAATGAAAAAGATTCAATAATTAGTCTAAACGTATAGTACTCTCAAAGATGCCAAATTACTAACAGTCGAACAAAATATTAGTGGTTGGTTCAGGTTTGTTTTGACCAGCCATTTCCAAATTAGTGGTGTGCAATGTCTTGGATTGTTGTTTTGTGCGCCCAATTCGATTGGCATCACCCAACTCTGTTTATTTTAGTCTCTGGAGAACTCTGTTTTGGAAAAGAACGCTCGCATCTTCTCTGCGAAGCCAGCTGGAATTACATGAATAGGGTTGATCTCAGCAACCCGGTTCTGCGGCAGAACCCTGACTCGGTCGCTCGGCGTGCCGCTCCACCGGAAAGCGTAGTCACCCATCACGTCACCTTCCTGCGGTGTATACGTGTATTTGTACTGCGCGCCGGAGAGGCCTGCTAAGACGTAGTTTGAATGGTAGGCGTCAGGGCCCTTGCCAGGCTTATCTCGCAGACCTCCAGCCTCGCTCTGACAACAATATAGTGTGTAGTTTTGCAATGCAGTTCGGTTCCATAGATCGTGGTATGAAACAATGTTCTCCAGCAAGGCCCAGCAGCCTCCAACCCAGTGGTTGTAGCAGCCGTCCACTAGTTTGTTGGTGCGTCCAGAAAATCCGCCTTCTGGCTGGTGCTGCCGAGCTGACATCCACCGCATGAACTTTCCAATGTGCATATACTTGGGCACTTCTTTTGGCGGATATAAAATACACAGAGATGCCAGTGCACAAAATGCATACCCACCGTGTGCCTCTAGCCCTGGTGATCCACTGAAGCCTCCTTCGTATGTCTGACAGCTAGTGAGATATTTCACACAGTTCTCTGTCAGTTCCTCTGTCAGCATGTTGAGTAGTGATGCAATGGCAAGTGCACAGTACATTGATCGTGTATCGCACTCTCCACCAATGTGCATGCGGAATGATCCGTCAGGTTGCTTGAGACTCAAGATCCAATGGTACATGGCCCTTCGATCCAACTGTGCCCATCCTTCTTCTCTCTCAGAGATTGCAAGAGCGTTGATAGCAGCATATGTCGGAGCCAAGTGACCCAGATGGCCTTGGGACCCGCCAATACCACCAGCCGGGGACACGCATGCAAAAATCGTAGACACAATCCGAGAGCCATACACCTCTGGTACTGTGTCGTCTCCAAGTAACATCATGGCATTGAGAGCCCAGTAGACACACCAGGTGCGTGAGGCGTCCAGAGTTACAAATCCGCCTGGCAGCGGGCCCACCATTCTTTTGAGAAACGCAAAGTGCTTGTCCTTAAGTAGGTATCGTGTGGGTGGATTGTTGACCGCATCTTCTAGTAGTTCCAGTACGCCTTCCTCAGTTGCTTCTTGATCAAGAACTGTATCAGTTCTGAGGGTGTCCTTGATCTGGTTCTTGTAAATTGGAACTGACGGCGGGGTGATATGAACAGCTTCCATTTTCTGCATGTTTTTCTTGAGAATATGATGAATGAATTCGGCAGAGTTTTGCTGTTTGTTTGATTGTGAGACCATGCCGTTCTTTCGTGATATTTTTATAGTCCGTCGTTGTGATTCCATGATTTGATCTATTCATTCAACCCAAACAGGATTAGGTCCAAAGAAAAAAGCCTCTCCATGGTGTTGCTGGTGATTTTCTGATTTAGATCCACACAAACAGCTTACCCTGGACTATTTCATTTAACAAGCACACCCCCACAAAGATTTGTTCGGTACAAAGTCGGTCTTCAAGGCAATCAGATCGCTGATTCCGTCCACTGACAGCCTGCGAATGGTCCGGTAGGCCTCAAGAGCCTTACGGTAATTAAATCAGGGTTGGGGTAGACCCTTGGTTCCTAGACTTCAAAGGGCTAGAAGAATGCCGGTAGGTGAACCAACCCAACCTCCAGCCATGGATTACAAGGTATGAGGCTTCTATTGTTTTGATGTGACTTTGCTAAATGTGCTAGACCCTTTATTCAGAGGCATTGTTTTTGTACTCTACAGGAAGGGCCTCAGATGCGCTGAAAACGGCAAAGCGGGCTGCCGTCCAGCTCAACTCACAGCTGGACTCCGTATCTGACAAGCCAGTGAAGATATCGCTGTTTGGCGACTTGGAAGAAATTCTGGCCCTATACGACAGCATAAAGAAGAGCGACACTAAAGCAATTGATCTTCCAAAGCAGATTGAATACATATCTTCAATCATCAACAACCTTAAGGTCTACCCTTGGCACAGGTTCGATGAGGGCTTGGATTTGAGTGACCAGTCAAAGCCATTCGAGGATCCAGACGGCCTGCCTCCATTATCAGCGAAACAGATCCAAATATTTAGAGACTGGGAGCGATCTGAGGTGGCACTTGGGGCGCAGCTTTCCATGGGTGGCGGGGCAGAGACCTTGTGCCAAGATTCATTGGAAGACTGCTCGTTCGTGGCCTCTTTACTATCAATTTACTTCTACCAAAAAAAGCACCATCTGCCGTCTTTGAAGCGGAGCATATACCCGCAAGATGCGCACGGCAATCCAGTGGTGTCGCCATCTGGCAAATACTGGGTGCGTTTAAATTTCAATGGCGCCATGCGGCGCGTTACAGTCGATGACAGACTCCCCACAACCAAGAACGCAGAAGAGCATAGTTTGTTCGTGAGGTCTATGTCCAATCCAGGGCTGCTATGGCCGGCAATCTTAGAAAAAGCCTACCTCAAACTCATGGGTGGGTATGATTTCTTGGGATCGTACTCTGCCTGTGATACCTATGCATTGTGCTCGTGGATCCCTGAAGTTCTGTTCATAAATGGCTATCTCCAAGAACCCAATGCATCGAGAGGAGCCCTTTGGGAAAAGATATACAGTCCCTTTAAAGAAGGAAATTTGATGATCTGCGTTGGAACTGGATCAATATCTGCTGCAGAATCAGAGGCATATGGGCTTATTAGTGACCACGACTACACGGTGATGGATTTGAGGGAACTCAAGCATTTAGACGGCAGTGTCAAACGAATCCTGCAAATTAAGAATCCATGGTTGAACGAAAAGTCCAAAGCTAAACTAGGATCGATTCAAATCCCTCCAGCAGAGGCCCCAGAAGCGCTTTATGGAAGCTTCTGGGTGACTTTTGATTCACTCTGTCTGCGATTCAGCTCATTGTATTTCAATTGGAACCCCGAGTTGTTCAACCACCGCAAAACCTCTAACTTTCTTTGGAGCATCAAAGGCATTACATTTGCCAACAAAACACGCTCTTATGGCAGCAACCCTCAATTCAGCATCTCAAATAACAACAGCAAAGAAAACGTCGCATGGCTACTTTTAAGCAGGCATTTGACAGACCGCGACAGCATGTCTGGTTTTGTGTCCTTGCACATCTACGACGCTGACGGTAACAAAGTCTCTGCAGCTGACGAGTTCCCATTTTTACGTAGAGGCACCTTTTTGAACACAATTCATTACTTGTTTAAAATCCCCATTCCAGCAAACAAGACGTACACCATTGTTGTGAGTGGTAATGAAATTGTCAGCAAGTTTTCATCTCTCAGATTCAGCTTAACGGCATATTCACTTCTCCCAGTCGGCTTTGAGCGAGCGCGCGAAGAATTGCCGTTCAAGAAAGTCTTGATAGGGACATGGGAGACAGATAGTGCGGGTGGCTCGTGGTCCAACGATACATACCTAAATAACCCTCGCTTTTCTATCACCGTTAGCAAACCCATTGAAACTTTCAAGCTGGCGCTTGTATCTGAATCAGGGTATCCTATCAATTTCAGAATGTACCTGTCCGATGATTCCAACTCGCGAAATCTCTCGACCATGAAGCTTCTCAATTCAAGCGGTGAGTACCGCATTGGAAACACAATGGTGAAGATTCCAAGGGTTATGCCAGGGAGCTACATGGTGGTCGTGTCTATGTTTGAACCTGATGTGAGTGGCGCGTTTCGCCTTATTGCGCGTGGGTCAAGCGAGTTTGAATTGGAACAGCTTCCGTCCATCAACGCAGGCATGTTTAAACGAAGCTTAGAACTGGATTGGGACTCTAGTGCACGCAAAGAGATATCGGTTCACGTCACAAGTCCATGCATAGCTTACTTGAGGACAGCGACCTGCCAGAACTTGGAAACCTCCCAGGATAGCTCTCTATCATCTTCCCAGTATCGACCTCACTTGCGGGTCAGCATCTTTGAATCGCCTTCCAACCGTCTCATTTACTCAAGCAAAGAATTTACAGATAACGAGTTTGGGGTCTATCTGGATAGTCTCAAGTTTTATCCAGGCCTCAGTTACATTTGTCTAGTTGAGCGGATGGAGCGAGGCTACGGATCTTTCAAACTAGAAGTACACTCAAGTAGCCCTGTTGCACTCAGCGGCTAGGCTTCACCAACCCCCAGATAACAACTCAAGAACAGTACATATTGTTTCATCTATCTAAAAATAAAAATCAAGTAAACAAAGTATCTTCATCTCGCAGGTATTCGCCCACATCACCCTGTCGGAATGCAACAATACCAGTTGGCTCTGACCGTCTGGTCTCAGCCGTCGACTTGGCTGTGACACCAAACCCAAGCGGATGGTCGTTCATGGAGTACACAATAACTCCGGTATGCTCTGGAATATCCTCGCTCATGCGGCCGACATGGGCCTTGAGGACATGGTTGCCATACAGGTAAGGCATCTCACCGTTCTGCTTGATCCAGACCTTGAGCTTGGCGTTCTGGGCCAGAATGTCGAGCGCCGTGATGTGCAAACGGAACTTGCCGGTCTTGGTGAACTTGCCAATACAGGTTCCGAGAGACATGAGGCTGTGCCGGGCCACACAGGTAGCATACTTTGCAATGTTCTCACTCACATAGTAAACTCGGTCCTTTTGTATCCGGAAGCAGTATGGCTCGTCGGGTCTGTTGATGAGGTTGGAAATGTTGCGGCCAATGTAGTTTGCCAGCTTCTCAAAAACGACTTTGGTCTCTTCTTCTGTTAACGGTCTCATTGTAAAAGGTGTTGGTTTGTATTATGTTTAATGAGAGAGATATGAAAGTCATTTTGAAAAAAAGTGAAAAATTATCATGGAATCAGGGTTGGGTTTGGCGTTGGGAGAAATCCCTTTGCTGATGGGAGGAAAAAAAGTTGCAAATTTTTCAAGAGTTCTTCTGCAAGCCTTGACGACACTAGCCTACAATACAAAAATGGCAGGTGAAAAAAACGGCAACGACCGATACAAAGGCAAGGGTAAATGGAATCGACCTAGAGCCAACGACTCGCGCAATTCCAAGCGCCGCAAGCTTGAGCGCAAGGACCAAGAGGTTGCCGCCAAACGCGAGAACCGCAACCGCGAGGACGCCAATCCCGAGGCCAAGGACGCCAATCAGCCCTTTGAAGGCTCTGGCGAGCCCAGACGCCCCAAGCGCAAAGTTGCGTGTCTCATTGGCTACTGCGGAACCGGGTATCACGGCATGCAGGTCAATCCGCCGGAGAAGACGATTGAAGGTGATCTGTTCAAGGCATTTGTTGACGCTGGCGCCATTTCCAAGGACAATGCCAATGATCCCAAGAAGTCATCATTCATGCGGGCAGCGCGAACTGACAAAGGTGTACATGCCGCAGGTAACGTTGTGTCATTGAAGCTGATCATTGAGGACGAGGACATTGTCGAGAAGATCAACTCACACCTGCCCGAGACTATTCGATTGTGGGGCATCAGCCGAACCAACAAAGCATTTGAGTGCCGCAAGATGTGCGGATCCAGAATCTACGAATACCTGATTCCAAGTTACGCCTTCCTGCCGCCAAAGCCTGAGAGCGCGTTAGCCCAGCGAATCAAGGAAGCCAACATTGAGACTCCTGGCATTTCACAACCTGATCCTGTCGGAGAGGCATTCTGGGCTGATGTCAAAAACCAGCTGGCTGAGGCCGGTATCAATGAGGAGGATTTGCGACGGGCTCACAAGATTGCAGAGACTCAAGGGATTGAGGAGGTCGCTAAGCGACGTGAAGGCTCGAAACCTAAGGTCCATATTAAGGAGGAGTCTACTGGGGAGGCCAAAGAGGTTACTGAGGAGACCGAGGAGGTTAACGAAGAGACTAGACCTAAGGCGGCCCCTGAGGATGACGCGAATCCTGAAGCTGAGAAGCTCTCTGTTCTTTTTAAGAAGATTCGAACTATTGAGAATGCTGCCCGTCGTGCTTTCCGAATTCCCACCGAGAGATTAGAAGCAATTCGAACCGCGTTCAAAGTATACGAGGGCAGCCACAACTTCCACAACTTCACAGTCGGCAAGGACTTCAAGGATCCCAGCGCCCAGCGGCACATGAAAACCCTGACCGTGTCCGACCCCAAACTCATTAATAACACCGAGTGGCTCTCGATCAAGATCCACGGCCAGTCATTCATGCTACACCAGATCCGCAAGATGGTCGCCATGGTCGCCCTCGTGATCCGGACCGGGTGCCCCCTCGAACGCATCTCGCAGGCATTTGACAAGCCACGCATCAACATTCCAAAGGCCCCCAGTTTAGGACTGCTGTTGGAGCAGCCAGTGTACGAGGGGTACAACACGCGGCTGGGCACGTTTGGGTACGAGCCGATCAGCTTTGACAAGTTTCAGGACACGGTGGAGGCGTTCAAGATGAAGCACATTTACGACAAGATCTACAGTGAAGAGGCCAAGGAAAACGTGTTCCATGGGTTCTTTGCCTTCATTGACAGTTTCAGAGGTGATCCCATTTTTGACTACCTGACGGCTCGTGGTATTGGCGAGGGAACTGGCAAGAAGAACGCTCAGGATAAGGTTGTGGTTCCTTTTGAGGAGGAGTCTGAGGACGAACTGGAGGGAGATATTGAAGGTTAGACAAGATAAAAAGATAAAAGTTCATATTAAGCCGACAGGCGCTAGATTGTAAGCAATACAGTGTACTGTCAATCCAAAGTTATTTTATAGAGGAGGAGCTGCTGACTGTCAATCAGAAGGATGTGTCCGGAAGTAAGCCAACTTCTCAGCTTATATGAAAGCAGCTAAATCTAGACAGATGCAAAATGCTGTATGAAGACCTTGTGTCAAACTTAGGTGCAAAGTATTCAACGCTCGACTCATGAATCAACGCTTTAAAGAGATGAGGCCACCAGCATTACCAACTCGAGCAAAGGCGGCCACTTTGTTATTTATCATGCATGGGCTGTTGCTGGCTCTCTTCCATTTCTCGGTGAATATGCATCAATCACATGACCACACGGTAAAAAAATGCCACCGAACCATGAACTTTTTTTGTGTCAAAATTCTTCCCATTTTTGTCCTTTCAACAAGAATTTTTATTTCTCTTTATAATTTGATCTTTCGATCTCTTGGATTTTACTTAATCTCAGTTTATATTCTGGCTAGGCCTCTCATTTTACGACTACAGGCAGACTTGATATCAGCTTGTGCACTCCCAGTGTTGTCAACCAACCTACTGTTTTTATCTTTTGTGTTTTCACTCTGGAAATCAACAACTCACCTTTACATCAACCCAAGTAAACTAAAAAAAAAATATAAAATGTGGTTCTCAGATTTGCAGAGTATGATTCGTTCCGAGCGCTTTCTTGTAATATATTTAGTTTGCTAACAAGTATTGTCCAGAATTTGGAGTTGGATTCACCGCTGCTGGTATGTGAGATCGGAGCATATGAACTTGAACATGGACTGGACGATGTGGCTAACTGGTACTTTAGGTGTTTTCTTCCTGGGTCTTGGAATTATCACCTTCTTCGACTCTGCCCTTCTTGCATTTGGAAACGTACGTGGTTTTAGTCCTTCTGAGCTTTGTCTCCATCCTCTCTCCTAATGATCAGACTAACTCTGGTTTTTGTCTAGGTGTTGTTTCTTATCGGATTGACTTTGCTCATTGGCCCTCAGAAAACGTTTTACTTTTTTGCGCGCCCACAAAAAGCAAAAGGTACTATTTGCTTTCTGCTCGGTATCGGACTTATTCTGTTCAAACATCCCATCATTGGGTTTCTGATCGAGTGTTTTGGAATCTTGGCCCTGTTTGGTGATTTCTTTGGTGTCATTGTGTCATTCCTGAGATCAATGCCTGTAATCGGGCCCCTGCTTTCTAACCCCCATATCGCACCGGTAAGTTCTTTTTTTTTGATATTTTCTTTTATTTCGAGTTTGGCTAACAAGGTCAAGACTGTGGATCGTCTCGCCGGCATCCGGATCCTGCCTTTGTAAGACCGGTAATATTCCTTTTATTCCAAAGGCTTTTTGTAATTATTTATTGGGCTATTATAGATGACTTTTTTCTGGGGGAGTAGCATTTCTAAATCACTGTTTTATTTTTAATAATAATAATCAACTCAATCGTTTCTCCTAATAAGAATTATCATAAGAATATAATGGATTAACTTCTTCAATTCATTACTTCAACGTAGACCGCAAGTTTGACCTTTGTGCTTCCTGCACGATTAACAAATTGGTCTTCAAGTGCAACATCCAGGTCTTCTTGATCACCAAGCAGCATGTAATCACCATCCTCATCTTTGATTCGTATGTAAACCGAATCCAAGTTGTAAGCCCGAGAGTCCCCTCTATCCAAATCCAGCTTCGAAACAAGTCGACTTTTGAAATCCGTGAATGAAGTGCTGCGTGTCAGCAGCATCACTCTGGTCTCTCCTGCATAGTGGATTTTAATCTTTATACTCTCTTCTTCATGGGATTGCTTGACCTGTGGATTATCAGTCTGAGTACTATCAAGAGTTGGCGGCGATGGAGGTGTTATATTAGGAGGTGCGTATAAATCATGTTGCTGGTGACTTATGCTCATATTTTGATAATGAATGCTTGATCTTTTGTTGTTGCCATCAATGTACTGAGTTCCATATGAAAAATTGAAGTCGGACGGCGTGATTGCGCGCCTCTCTGACCGGCGAGTCAAATGAGTACCGTCTTCAGCTGTCATATCATGTGTTGGCTCTGGGTGATTTGTTAAAGTTTCAGTCTGATAGAGCTGGGCCCCTGATTTAATTTCGTATGATAAGAGAGTGTTGTCATCTTGATCTTTCTGAGTCGACATATCTGGTAGCTCGCTTACAGACTGCAGTGGAGGTCTCGATCTATTGCGGGAGTGGGCGCTGCCGGTGGTTGAAAGAGACGATTGACTTGAGTGCGATGCCGAGAAAGAAGAGTAAGGAGAGCTCGCATTACTATTAGTACTTGCAATTGCGGTTGATATCGAGGGATTGCTCTTATGATGTCGAAGTGGAGGGCTCTTAGATTGATTTTGAGAACTCGAGTCAGGGCCAGCTGACCCAGTTGATGAGGTTTTAACATGTCGCTCATGGGTTCCATTCAATTTTCTAGTGTACCCTGTTGAATAATTAGATGGCTCTATTTCCATTGGCGCCAACTTATGTGGTTTTGAAGTGTCGCGCAAACCATGGCCTATGCCTGGTTCAGCAGAAGATGTCGGATTAACACTTGCACTACCCAAATAGTTTCCATTCAGCATTGTCTGAACCTTGTTTTCTGTAAGTCTAAATACTGCTCCCTGAGGCACAGAGAATAAACAGTAAACCATTTCCTTCTTTGATTTTGGTTGAGGTACAGACTCATTGGTAGAGCTTTTTTCAACAGTATCAGCATAGTCGCCATGAGATGATGAAGAATGTACAGCAGTCATTGTAGGGTCAACTACAACATTGTGGCCATTTGAACTATTTTTCATCTCAGACGGCTCAGGCTGAGGAGGACAAAGAAGGCTGAACCTCTGAGAGCCTCCAGCATTGCTTTCTGGAAAATCAGATTTGCCAGGAGCATCTTTGCTTGCCTTTGAATTTTCCGATTGTGAGAAATGCTGCAAAGCGTCATCTAACATGGAATGTTCAGGAATGAATCGACGTTCCTTAACAGCAAAGCCCAGATCATAGATACCCACTGTCATTTGACCGGAGTAAATATATGAGAGTGCTCTGTTGTACATGATTTCACATGAATACAACTTATATTCCAGTCCAAGCTGCTGATAGTTGATAACAGAGTTACCGCGAAGCAGTTTTAGTGAGGTGTTGAAAGAACTAGCGGCCTTCTTGTATAGTCCAGACAAGAACCGGCATACACCAATTTGAAAGTATGCAATGGCCAGATAGTTGTCGCAGTTGATAGCTAGCTTGAAAGACTCAATGGCAGACTCGTTATTGCCTAGTATAGCGTGGATAGAAGCAATATTGTAATAAATTTTCGAAGTTTTGGATTCGATCGACTGGAAGAACAGGAGCGCTTCTTTCAAACGGCGCTTGTCGAAACTCACCAGGGCACGTATCCATTGTGTTATCAAGGAGGAGCTCATAGAAACAGAGCTTGCCAAGGAGCTTTCATCCTCAACTTCTACATTAGATGTGCTGGGTGTCTTTCTATGATATGTCGCTGGATGAATGGAAAAGGTGTTAGACCTTTGCATTCCTAGTGGTCGCATAGCCATGATGGTTTAGACAATAATGTGAATGACAGGAGAATAAGTGAAAATTGCAGAAAAGGGAGACGAGTAGCATTTGTAGTCAATGGCATTTAGTAACTAGATCCTAACAATTTGATAGATTCAGGATAATTTGTATGGGTCCTACAAAATGGGAAGGTACAAAACGGGCAAAGACCACTAAGTTTCTTTTTTTTCACTAGTGAAAAAAACCTAAATCCAGCATGCAAGAGAAAGTGGTAGCTAGACCAATATTTAAACTCACCAGAAATTGATTCTGCTCAGAAGTGGAGCTTGCATTTAATAGAGGACAAGACCTATCTTCTTCCCATGGAGTACTCTTATCCCTACTGCGCAGGGTGAACGCCAACTTTCGAGTTTTCCCGACTGGGAGATTAAAGTTAGAAGGCTGTCAATAGTGCATGGAGTAAAACAGGTATACGGCATTTATTCGCCTGCCAGAAATTAATTCAAGAGTTTCAATAAATGCAAACCTCTTAAAACTTTCTCAAGACGCCAGGTTGATTTAAATCGCGGTGTTAGATTCTATCTGTGGTGCCTGCGTATAGTGGATACTTCTTCTTCTTCTGGTGCATCTAATGCCAACCAGTCTCAATCTGCAGGGCTGCATTGATGTGAAACAAGCAACCTCAGGGAAAGACATATGATTAATGTGAGTAGTCAAAATAAAGCTATGCGCAGACTGGAAGCTTGCGAAAAGCATCAGGAAAAGGCAACTGCCGAGACGAGTCACGGCCGTATGGAAAATACTCACGATATTGGCGCGAAACAAGAGAATCAAAATTATTCAATCTAAAAATAGGATTGCACTTTGTCATGTCAATTAATAGAATCAAGTATTTGAAGGCTTGACTAGGTGAGAATGGCGCTTTAGAACAAACCGAAAAGTGGAATACTGGTCACGACCCACTAGGTACTATGCGCATCCCTGCGATCTTTAAACTGAGTTTGTTGAGTAAGGGCCATGGATCCGAAGATTTCAAATTTGGTGCAGAACGTACCTTAGTTTTGGTAGAGCTAGCTTGGCTTAACGTTATCAAGAATTACCATCTCCGCATTGATCCCACATCAAACATAACTTTTTAGGCAACGCACTCACTTAATCAGTCTTCACCGTTTCAATAAGGATGGCCTTGCAGATAGGGTTGATTCAGTTAGACACTCCGTCTTGCCAATATTAAGTTCCCCAGACTGATCCACTCAAGTAATATGGAAGTGTCCCTTGCAGCGAATTTGTATCATCAAATTCTTGCCTTATTCTTAATGAGAGAGAATGATAGAAAATTTTGTGAAAAGAACTAGAACATTTGATTAGCGGGTTTCTTCCACCTCAGTCGGCCGACTGAACTGTCTGAGTTGCAACAGCATGTATTGGTCGATGTATCTATCCTTCAATGAGCATTAATGTAATTGTCTATAGCAAATAGATCATCAAAACAAGCAGTCAATACCAAAGTAGATTAGCTCTCAAGATCAAAAATGCCAACAATTATTGGAAAAGGAGATGAACGAGAGATCAAAGGTCATATGAGACAAAATCGAAAGGTCACGTGCAACATGATGAACTTGTGAGAACAGCATTCAATTGGCAAATGAAATGGAAAAATCATCTTGGCTCGGGAAACTATTTGTGAATAGCGTGAGATTGTTAGCTTTGAAAAATTTGCGGTAAGGAGAAAAAAGCCTTGTCAAATGTTTCAGACAACGATCAAAGAGATAAGCAGTTAAGATGAAGGTTTATGGTGAAGTTAAATATTCATGGATCCAGGGTATCAACTAAATTCAGGTAGGTTGCCAGGTTGTATCTCTTAAAATCTGCTATCGCCAGGCTGATATAAAGAGATGCCGTATAGTGCAGTAGAAGAAATCAATAAACGCTGTCAGCAAACAGTTGACATCTGCTGTAATATCAATAGTCGACGTCTTCTCTTGAGCGATCTTATCCATATGAAATGCACAAATCAGATTGACAAACTTCAGTGCTTGTAAACTGGAAGCCGTAGCTTAGAGCGGGCAATGCTAGGAGAGGCAATCGTACGAGCCTTGAATAATCTTCATCAGTTCCTTTATCAGGAGCACCACCTACACTCCAAGACATCCAGTGAAGTTTGACAGGCCACAAAATTTAAAGGAATTTGAAAATACAGTTGTCGTCAGGTTTAAAGTATATAAAGGACAAAATTCATGTACATGGTGAAGTATTTGTGCTAAATAATGTACGGGTTATTTGACCACAACATGTTGGATGAGATATCAAAAACTTTCCATCTTAACTGCAACAATGTCCTCAGACAGCGAATTTTCAGATAATCAAGGCTTCAGCGCACTAACTGACGATGATTCTAACATCATTGAGAATACAAGTGCAGCAATGGAATTTTGCTACGAATACATCAATGGGTCGATCTTTCAGGGGATCTTACCTCATGAGTGGGCCAGCGTTTGGAAAAAGTTGAGTATTCCAAATGAAACTTTTGCCGGAAACGAATACCATGCGCGCCTGGCAATAATTTACAACTCTGAATTGGAAACTCTTAAGGTAGCCAAGAGGCGACAGGGGCAAGCTGCTATGCTAAAATTATTTCAATTGAGTGCCAAAGTGCGCCAGATAATTGAGCGTGGTCAAAAGGTGATTCAGGCGGCACATAAGGAAGATCGAGATGAAAAGTATTTTAATGTCATGCTCAAAGCGGAGACTATGATATTTAAAGAATTACAAACTTTCAGCAACTGGCTGACCATAGCACTTGGTAGTGGATCTGTCAGTTGCAACTTAATTCTAACTTAGAGCATTCTAGACAAGGAGAGCAACATTTCTATTCATATGACTCTAAAGCAAATAGGGCAAGAAGGATTAGAGAGGCTTGGACAGAGTTGGATCGAGCGATCTGTACAAGATGTACACAGAAATTCCCACTCAGATATCATGTCATTTATTGCAATACCTTTTGGCAACGTTCTAGTTTTGACAATGGTCTTTCAGCCAACCTTAGGCCAAATTACCAAAGCCAAATGCATTTCCATGATTGACTTTTTCAGCCAAGACGAATGTAGAAGTCAAGAGTGTCAAGATGTTGACAACGGTCTCAAAATTGGGTTATTCCTAAGTGCTGCCTGTCGAACTAGCGGTCACCCCATGTCAAGGGATATATCTTCCAATGTCTACACAGGAACGAGTTCCCACGTGTGATTGTGTGTTGACGGCCCATCATGAAGATAAAGCTTCTACTGCGAGGAGCACGAATGCCACAGAAGATATGCGAATAGCTAGATCATTACAGGTAAGCTACCCTTTAAAAGTGGGATGTTGGATATTAATGGGTAGATAGGCTCAAGCTTGTGAAAGTCCAAATGTAGAAGGTTCACCGTTCACCGCATAAGGGGAAAACACAGGTCGGCTATTGTTTAATAAAAAGTTTAATGAAAAATCAAGAATTTGCAATAACATGTTGTGCAGAAAGAAAGCCAATCTAGCATACAGTACCAACGCTTGTGCGCGTGTCAAGCAGGGTTTTAACGTGGAGTGAACATGCGAACCTCTCTCTTTCATGATCGATGTCAATATTGTGAGTGGGGGTTGGGTTAGTGTAACCGTAGCAATGGCAAATAGCGGTCGGTCTAACATGAATTATTATAAATCTAATGGGATTTTATGCCCTACGAGTTTAGACAGTATTTAAGCTGTTTCCACTAACGGTAAAACGACAGTGCTTAACTTGTCGCACCGGTAATTTGAAGAGAGTTTTTGTGCATTTCTGTGTAGGAGGAGGGTGCTTCACAAGAAAGTCCCGGTTGATAACTTCTCGTCCATTTCAGCTGATTTTCCTCCTCATCACATCTTTCCCTCCTTTCTTCCACTCTGCAACCATTCAACAAACGTCATTTTTATCAGCATCAAAACGCTATAACTTCTCCAACTAGTCAATACTCATTTACAGTCATTAATAACATTTCATCACCTGCCTTTTTCATTCTTTCAACTAGCTCGATTCGCTGATTCGAAACTTGTTTGGTCCGTGGATCACGCACTGCCCTGTTCTCCCAAATTAAAAAAAAAAATCGTTTGAACAAGGTTGGGATATTTTAACCTCCACTTTGCAGCACCGTTGACGTTCTAGCGAGACCTTTTCTTGTTCTTCTAGAGTTGACTTGGTCGTTCAAATACCCACAGTTTATTATTTTTATTTTTATTTTAGAGGCTTCGCTACACTTGCACTACTCTAGTCTGCCGTCACAAAAGAAGTCAGTCCTCAACTCCTACCATTTCATTCTTTCAGTAATATTATTTGATCATGGGCTTGCAGCGCGTTCCTAGTGTGAAAGTTGAGGGCCCTATTACTGAGATCCGTGCTAATTCCAGCACACCACAAACCAAGGAATTTCCTGGATCATCAACCAGCAATCACAGAAAACTCTCTACATCACAACTCAACATCCCCCAATCCTCAGGATCCTTGGAAGTACCTCTAGAGGACAAGCAACTCAGCCCTTCAGTTAATGGATCACGAGGAAATTCCGTTAGTGCTTCACCTACGAATACTTCACCTACACTAAGCCTGGAGAAACAACAAAAACCATCAAAGCGGAGGCCGCACAGTAAATCAAGGCGAGGATGTGCTACTTGCAAGAGGCGGCGAGTAAAGTGTGATGAGACGCATCCTATATGCAAAAATTGCCAGCACTTGGATCTAGAGTGCTCATTTTCGACAAACGCTCCTGCCCCATTCGTTCAGGGATCACTGAACATTATGGACATTCGCCTGTTTCATCACTACACGACAGTTGTTTGGAAGACGATCGTGGCGGCAGGTATCTCGAATGATGAAATTTGGAGTAAAGATGTGCCAGAACTAGCATTTGAGTACCCTTTTTTGATGCACTCTATACTCACATTTTCGGCTACGCATTTTTCTAGGAACCATCAAAGTGCCATCGATCAAGTCGTGACGTTCCATCGTGGTGATGCCCTGAGACTTCTGAGTGAGGAGGTCCGAAACGTGACACCTCAGAATCTCGATGCATTGGTTGCAGCATCAATTTTGTTGATTCTTGATTCTTTGGCCAATGCATCTTCCGATTCAACATCGCCTAGTTCGCTGCCTCCGTCCGCGTGGTTACATCATGTTCGAGGAGCAGCAACAATTCTAACAGCGGTAGGACCCCCAAGTCAAGAAAGCAGGTTTTACAGTTTGGTCAATGTTGATCTGAGTGATCTTGCTCAAGGACTCATGACAACCATGCCAGGAATGGACATTCTGTCACCACTCGAGTACTTTGATGATGACCTGAAGGAGCTGTATCCAGTGAGCATATCATCGCCTTATTATCATGCTCTGGCATATCTGGACAAACTCTTTAGACAGCGGTATAAATCCGATTTCATTTTGCGTGTCTTTTCCTTTCCAGCTCTCTTAGACCGAAATCTGGTGGGCATGTTGATACAGGGAGACAGCTGGGCGAAGCGGATCATCAGAGTGTACTACAAACTGGTGCGTTCATTTACGTCAGAAATGAAGGAATCAGTGTGGTTTTTAGAGGGAGTGGCCAAAGTGCTGCCCATCGATATGGACTCAGAGTTTGGTGGTCTCGGATTCATCACACAAGCCTTACCTCTTCATCTACCAGCAGTGGAGATGCTGATGCAAGCCAGCAACACCAATAATCCAGGTGACATGGCCAACAACTTTGATTTGAATTCTCTGCCCGGTGATCTTTTTGCGAACTCAGACATTGATGCTCTTGCTGCATCGCTCAATTTCTCGGGTTCGGGATCACTGAGCAGTTTGCTAGAAACAGCCTCAGCAGGTAATTTGGGTCTTGGAGCATTACGGACAGATGATGCTAGCAACAGCAACATGCTTGCACAATTATTAGCATCAGCCAGCAACTCAGCCGCGTTAAATTCAGCTGTGACTGTGCAGCAGGGGCCTAACAAAGACCCTCTTCAGCAGCAGTCCCCTGAAGACGATGTTCCTATGACAGAAGAGAACGAGTCCCCTACTAACATCGATACTATTGGCAACAGGGCCTCGATATCTATCAGCAGTGTCACATCAGCATCTCCTCAGTCTTCATAGCTTCAGTCCCCCAACAAGCAATCATTTGCTTATCGCTTGATAACTATTAATATATACCGAAGATATATATAAAGGCAAGAGAAAGAAAAGAAGAAATCCAAATCTCATTTCCCAAAAAAACAAAACATTCAAGAGAGTGTGTGAAGTTCTTTAGTGGCACTTCTTGTATTGCCCATTTGTCATGCTCTGCGATTAGCCAGGGCTATTGAAAGTACGACTAGTTGCTTTGCATCCAGCACAAGGATGCCGGTCTTTCTCTGGTCTGTAGGAGTTGAGTCTGTTGCAAGGGTCTGAGAGAATACTGGCGTCACAACTCTTCTTTTAGTCCTATCTAGGTAGTATTTTAACGTTTCTACATGAGCTAACATGAAATTTGATAATATTAATGATATCGACCGATGACCTGCCTCGCTTATTTAAAGCTTATTGACCTACTTTGTTGTATATAACCATGTCTATTGTGTCTCCTAGTTAGGATCCTTTGTGGTTATAACCCTGTCTGCCACTATAGATATACCCTGTAATTAATTGGAAGTTATCCTGAGCTATAGCGAGCTCGTGCACTTGGCTGGGATCGACCATGTCACTCTAACCATTTTCAAGAAATCATTATAACCATACAAATTATCGTTACACTAGATTTTACACATATATTCGTGAAAACCATAGACATCAACCTGCATGCAGTTCTTTCTCGAATGAACCCTTTCTTTCCCAGTCTGACCCGGTTCTCATAACCCGTTAAATTTAAGCCCTTATAACTTGAACTTTACAAACCGCTCTGTTTCTTATAACTCTACCAGATGTTGCCATAGTTGTAGTCCTTATCGGCAATTGATAAATATGAAGTCAACTTTGCTAGCAGGGTAACACTGGTTCTATTACTGTTTCTAGCATGCACAAAAAAAAAACACATTATTAGGGTAAGGGTTAGAAGATAAAAAGTCAGCCGTGGTAAATCTGGAATTATTTGGATGACCTTACGCGTCAACATCGGGCTGCTGCTCAATTTTCTTGTTAACGGTAGTTTAGTTGATATCAAAATTTGATATTTCCAAGCCAATCAGCATTAAACCAGCCTACTGACTATTATCTTGATCATATTAATGTCCATAATGTTGTCGTCGAGCTCCACCATCTTATGAGTAGTACAATATTATATTGCGAGGGACTATATATAGCTAGAATTTCAACTGCGCGTTGCAGTGCAGTGATGGGTTAGCAAGTCCCACCTATAGCTCATGAGCAGCAGCTAGCGCTTGTTGAGTGCAACACCCCGCGGGGAATGAAGATCAAAGATCAAGATGAGCATAAGGCTGAAGATTTATAGGTGGAACAAAGTTGCATGGCAAGATAAGAACATAGTATAGGCCTAAGGGGGCATTTTAAGAATCAGAAGGTGCTGTATACTGACATTATTTTTGATGGAAACGGAATTGCAAGTACAATGTTTGCTATTTTGCTGTAGAGACTAGCCATATATATATTCCAATTAATTGCAGATGACAATCACAGGCAAAGGCAAGTCTGATCCTGCAATTCAGACGAACTTCACTTCAATTCAATTCATGAGCCAGCATGTAGGTCTACTCACATCAATTGAAGCTTCTTACGGCGACCCTCTCCGCAATTGAAGCTTTGATAGATGTCATGCGCTTGTTGAACATCATCCAACAAGAAAGCCTGAGCAGCATCTTCAATATAGGTATACCTCGTTGCATACCACGTATTCATAACATGAACGGCTAGACCGTTGCGGTATAGCAAATAGCAAAGAATAGTTTGAGGCCTGACTATCATTCGTTTATCTGCAGAGAGTGAATATGTTGGCACTATATTGTGGATATTTTGTGGGGGTTGAATGTGTTTGCCTGCCTACGTACGTTATAACACATAAAATTACGTATTATTATAATTACCCTAATGATATAGAAAAACACTAGCTAGAGTTATCAATATCAGCATATCATGAGCTAGCAGGAGCAAATGCACCTGTGCCCGAATTTGGATTCGCTGTTTGGAGTTTATAGGTTTATAGTTGAGATCTAAGAAAGGTTGCCTCCATGTGCACGCTGATGGTTCCTAGCAAAGTGACTTATGTCCTATCGCCAAAGCTAGGAGGGAGGGAGAGCATTCAGCGGAGACCCAGATGAGTCGGCAGTTTGGATTTGTCTAATTCCATCAACAGGGAAGAACAAATGTTCCTTTAAAAATTTCGAGCACTTCATGCATGAGTTTCTTCCTATGTTTGACCCTTGATTGCAACTCAAAATTTGGTTGAGCCTTGTCCATCTCTGGAGGCAAGTGCTTTAAGTTGGTTAGTCTTCTTTAACCAAGAACAAAAAGATTGATCAAGGGCCTTCCTTGTCTTGTGAAGTTAACATATCTCGGTTTGAAATACTTTGGAGATGGATATATAAACTATTCATGAATTCATGTCGACGGTCAAACAGTCGTTTTCAAATATATATAGTTCATGAGCATGCAGGTTGATCAAAACTAAAGCCGAACCCAATTTGATCCACTCTAGCGTATAGCCATGTGCTTATAATGTAATTAGTCTCCAGTCAAGTCCATGCACGCACTTGCCTTGAATTTAAAGCAGTCAATTAATTGTTCTGAGAGGATGTTGAACTGCTCAAATTCCTAAACAAGGGATGTAGTCCAAAAAGACACATGCATACATTGAGAAAACGCGCTATAGCTATATATCAAAGCTTATAAGCTTTAACTTGCAGCAGAGTTTCTAACCAACCCACTATATATATATATATATATATATATATATATATATATATATAAACAATATTGTAACTATAGCTATAGCAGTTCCTTCTAACGGCCGGTTTGGAATAAAAAAGACTGATCATAAGTCCTCCATATTACTACTACTATATAGAACTCTTGATTGAGCACTTATTTTAGCTGGTTTAAACAAACAAAACAACCGCGCGTATATACCCAAGTCGACAACAAAGAGCGGCAAAAGTGCAGCTTCATTTTTTTTTTTATTATATATATATTTTTATTTATTTATATTTATTTTCTGATTTGGTTCTTGAATCTTTCTTATGTAAATTAAGTACAAGTATCTCTCAATGATTTTTCGTTGGTTCTAATCAAAGCCCAATTCTTCATAGTCCACATAGTACTTGTACCATATGCTAGCTTCTTAAAATTTTTTTTTATACTTTTTTCTTCTTCCCTCCAACTTTCCTTCAATTTCTTCTCTTCCCTTCCTTTCCTTCATCCTTCATCGTATCGCTGCCCTGCCTGTTTTCCTTGTCCCATCCATATTTACATCCTGCAATTGTGTTTGTGATTGCGTCACGATATCTCGACGTCTGCAATCTGCTATTGGCTTGTTCTCCAGTTTATTTTGCACCGCTGTATACAGACGTCTCGAAACTTGGCCGAAGTCTCTCGACACGCTCCAACTTCGCCCACAACATTTCAATTTCTTCCTTTGTACAACATTTTAAGGAACCGTCAAAGTGCTCGTCTTGAATCGAACCTGTTGTTGTTACACCTATTCACATCCGCGGTACTCCGCAATCCTACACCCCGTCCACCAAATTTCTCGCACTAGCAAACGACACCATATATGGCTTGCTTTGTGTGAACATAGTTAAATACAATGGTATGTTAGCCTGTCGTGTTGACTTCACCCCTTGTACCTGTTGAATGATCTTTTTGGAACTTTTGCTGCCAGATTAGCCTGGTGCCACTGACCTTTTTTTTTTTCATCTCTTACGCTGTTGGCCCAATTATATCCTCTCCACCTGGCTCAAGCAAAATTTAACTTAGTTTCTTCAAGGCTATGCGCTTTCACTGAATCAGAATCTCTAGATACTACTCCTCTTATTTTTTTCCCCGGGCCAACTTGCATAGTTTTCACGCTTGGACTTTTTACTAACTCGCTTTTCGTTCCATTAGCGGCATCTTCAACGCCTAGCATCGACAGTCGTAGCTTCTCCGAGAAAGTTCATTGTTTGGCCAGCTTCTATCGCATTCATTATCTCGTATCCTTTCATATACGGCCTCTTATCTCCAGCACTTCCAGATGTTCGGATTCTCTCATCATCAGCCTCTTCGGGTATTATCCCTGAAGTATCGGTCAAGCAGCTCTATGTGTCACCTCCACCTTTCTCCGACGTTCTTTCCGACGAGGTATTGCAGTCCCTAGCTCCATTTTTTGATTCATTCGATGACAGCAGCGATTCGGAGAATGGAATAGATTCCTTTTCGGCCTCACTCAATCTTCCTTATCTGCATTCTGTCATATCAAGTACCCAAGCCGATACCAAGCATATTCAAGTTCAAGATCTTCCTCTAGGAGGAAAGGATGTGACCTACAGACACCAGCTCAGCTCAGTTCTCTTCTTCCCCCGTGTAATCAATGACGAAATCCAAAGTGCCTCCGGCTTATTGATCTCTTATCTGTACAACACGTCAGAAGATGAGCAGCGATGGGATAGTGCCATTGCTTCACTTTCCCCCATTTCTTTAAAGTCCTCAAACTCATGTCCTTACACAGTTTCCTCCAGAGCTGCTTTAGAACCAATCTCGCATTTTTCCGTTCCATTTACCTTCCTTCCTTTTTGCCCTGCACCATTATCAACTCTTACCTTCATGTATTCCTTACTTGCTCTCTATATTGCTATTTCTTTGGAAAAAATCAAAGCAGTGCGTTCTAAGCTTGGATTATTTGGTGCTTTTCTTGTTCAGTCAAGTCTCTCTATAGCCACATCTCTCACTATCATCTCATTTTTCTTTCCCTCTTTTTCAGCCGAGAGTCTTCGTCACTTTTTAATTGTTCCATACTTTGTTGTCATTGTGGGAGTCGAAAACGTGTTTCGGCTTATCAATTCAGTATCATTGACTCCTCCAGAGAGTCATCCTTCAGCCCGGCTTGGTACGGCAGCTAGGTGTCTTGACCAATCCGTCAAGATCGTTGCGATTGACACAGCCGTGCTTTTGGCCCTATGTTTGCCCTTTTTCTCGATTTCACCACAAATTAAGCAAATCTGCTTGTTTTCCGCACTTTGTCTTGTCGTCGACCTTCTCATGCATGTTACTTACTTCATGGCTATTCTCTCGGTCGATCTGCGACGTTTAGAACTTGAAGACTTGATCACAACCGACGGTACGACAGGTGGTCTTAATTCTGATCTTCCTTTTGGAAACAAACTTTCTAAATCTCTTGGAAGTCATTACTTTTATCTGAAGCGCATGGTTTTTAATCCAAGGATTTCTGCTTCTGCCGTAATGCTATTTCTCACAATATTATTTTTACTTGTGTGGAATAACTTTACCGACAGCTCGGAGCAACACAATTATTCCTCGGGCCGACTCCCATTTTTTTTGTCGCCTTTACTGTCATCATTTCCTTTCTCGAGATTCAACTACATTCGGGTTTTCGAGCCAATTGTGATTGATTGTGAAACATCATCTGCTGCTGGCCACTCGATTATTTTCCACCTCGGCCAGTCGATTCAAGGCTCGTTTTACAAGTTTATCAGAATCATTTCCGTCAACATACTTCTAGAACTTCTAGCATCCATTGGATTTATTCTTTCTCTGACTGGCGTTATTCTCAAGTTTCTTCTACCCCCTGTAACTGAACCTACCGAAACGCTACCTACAACTAACGAGGCTGGCCAATTTTTCTCTAAAGAGTTGACTGGCTATCATACGCTAGATGTATTGCAAGTAGTTACCCAGGGATCTACAATCACCACAGTATCCCTCGACCACAAAGTTTTTGTGTGGAATGCTGCTTCTGCCCCAGGAACTAGAATCGCCAAACCGATCCAGATTCCTAATCCTCCCGAATTTTGGCCCATTACCAAAGTGGTCTTGAATGCTTCACAAAACCTGCTTGCGATATTTTCAACAAGGATTCCGGCAATCAAGTGTTACAATTATCGCACTGGCACATTAATTTATCATCTTCAAGATCGGGCTTTATTTAGTGCACAACCTGCTGAAACATTCTTTTCCGGATGTGAGCTCATTGTAGTCAGTCGCGGCGGTACTCTATTGTCCATTTCTGAAGCAGGCGTTATTACCAACTTTACAATTGAATTTTCTAACAATCGAGCAAGCTTGGGTCATGCAAAGAGGTTAGTGACCCCAAGGATTCCGGAGAGAGTCGTTTGTCTGTCAACTGATAACGACATTTCTATTGGCACTCATATCGGTAAAGCATGGAAATTCCGAAAGCTGCAGATTCAGGAATCCCCAAACCAATTCAATACGCATATTCAAGGGTTCCACGACCTCTCAAAATTCAAGCCACAACCTATTCCTGCACCCCAGGCTATGCTTTCTAGACGGCCCATGAGATCTGGCAAAATGGGAGCAATGAGCGCAATGAACAAGCCTCCAGTAGTCAAGCCCGAAATTCTCAACAGCCCAATAGTAGCTCTAGTTCCAGTGCCTGCAATCAACATGGTACTAATTGCATCATCTGTCTATGCCTGTCTTTTTGATGCGCAAACAGGTATCATTGTGCGTCATTTCCAACTTGGCCATTTCAAGCCTCAAACACTGCGAGTTTTTCACTCGCAGCCTA
Organism: Geotrichum carabidarum; assembly: GCA_030556585.1. Classification (NCBI taxonomy): domain Eukaryota; kingdom Fungi; phylum Ascomycota; class Dipodascomycetes; order Dipodascales; family Dipodascaceae; genus Geotrichum; species Geotrichum carabidarum. The sequence goes on from JAKTUH010000019.1 coordinate 209,569, forward strand.
CACATTGTAGATTTTGTGGATGTTTGTCTGTTGACACACTCTCAGTTGCATATTCAGACTTAGAAGAGGAAGGAATGGTCATTTGTCACACTCTGACAATTGACAACCGTGCGAAGAATTCTATCTGTATCCGAGTCGAACGTGATCCACGAGAAACAAGATGCTTGGGTTTTGAAGCGACAACAGAGCGCCAGCATTGGATTGGTCGTGTTGAAGGCTGGGACACCACCGACATGAACATGATCATGGGCGTCCGCCGAAAGGAATCAACACCAGAATTTTACGAATCCCCCACAAATTCATCACCCATATCCTCCTCCATTTCATGGATTAAAAACCGTAGCCGCACAATGAATCGCGGCGCGCTATCTCGAGACCGGCTCCGTAGCCCGTTCATTCACAAGACTCCTCAGAATACACAATTTCCATTAATCAGCTCATCCTGGGAAGGGTGGGCCATGTCCGCTACTGGTCAAGTATCTTTCTACGACATTCCTGATTACTCTGAACATGTTCATCCCAATCAATCCAATTACAACGCTAGAAGGCAACAAAAATCACATGCCCATATGAATATAGGCATGGAACTGGATGGGGTGTCGAGAAGTAGACTGCTGATCCGGACCATTGGACCAGTTACTAAGTATGGCGCCAAGTCTATTGCGGTGGCATTTGGTAATATTATAAAGGTTCTTTATTTTGGAAAGGAGGAGTCAATATCAATAGAACCAGAACCAGGTATTGTCCCACCGTCTCCCAACCCAACGATGTCGGGCTCGCGCAAGTGGCGACGTGAAGTTGGGTATTAAATACTAGTAAATAAATACCCGTTTCATCTTTATATTTGCTAGCAAATACCATGTAACTTTATTGACGTTAACCATGTTTCAGCATGAAAAAGAGGAGACTAATAATAAACAAACTGCCTGTCATTCAGAACCTTAGAATGGCACGTAGAGCTCAAGAACAGATCGACAATTGATTCTAATGAACTTGAGACTCACGCAAACTCATTGAAAACCATTGTCGAAGTAGCTATAAAGGATAAAGGCGTGATTGCTTTTCTTTCATGTCAAGACGGTAATAAAGGAAACATTTTAAACCAATAGAATTTAACGAATAGCACCAAGCCTTCATGAAAATAAAGCGTCCATACATCCGAATATGTGGGCAATCATGAAAATTCAAGGTTTCATGAGGAGTCTGCTTGAACCCCACACTTTACATTGCTCTCTCCGCTGTAGCCATGATAACCTCAATCCACATGATATATAAGCGCTGGAGGACCAGAATTGAGACCGGCTTGCAACTTTTACTCAATTATTTCGATACTTTTGTTGTTTTGCTAATTGTTGTTTGGAACCTGATGACGATCAATCTTCTCAGTAAAGCCATAGGTTACCTTAAAATCAAGTCCAAACTTGAGACTGAACAACCCTCAAACGACTTGAACCTGAATTTAGCTGAATCAATTGAATGGCAGCGTACAATTGGGACAGTCATTCAAAGTGTCGTAGCGCTGAATATTGCACAGCTGTTTCCGTTCGAGTTAGGCGAACATGGCATATCAGTCAGTACTGGCTTCATCGTCGACGCCAAACAGGGATTCATTTTAACAAACCGCCATGTAGTCGGCTCTGGCCCATTTCTAGGCTACGCAGTATTCAACAATCATGAACAGTGCGACGTTACTTTACTGTACTCTGATCCAATCCACGACTTTGCATTTCTCAAGTTTGATCCCAGCCGGCTCAAGTACATGGCGGGCAAGCTGGCTGCGCTGAAACTTTGCCCAGAATTGGCCAAGGTGGGGTCTGAAATACGCATAGTGGGAAATAATGCAGGCGAAAAGCTCAGCATACTTTCTGGGTTCATTAGTCGACTAGACAGAAATGCGCCCGATATGCCGGAGCTCGAATACACGGACTTCAATACTGAATACATCCAAGCCTCGTGCAATGCAACGGGAGGCTCAAGTGGCTCGCCTGTCATTGACATCCACGGTAACGTCATTGGTCTTAAAGCAAGTGGGAAGTCAGAAGCGTCTACTGATTTCTTTCTCCCACTGGGGCGACCCCTCCGAGCGCTGCACTTACTTCAAGAGAATCTTCCAGTCACTCGTGGCACTGTTCAAGTTAAATGGTCAAAAGTCCCTTATGAAATGTGTACTCGAATCGGAATTTCGGACGAATGCGAGCAAGCAATGCGAAAAGTGTTTCCACTATCATTTGGAATGCTGGTTGCGCAAATCATTTTACCTCAGGGTCCTGGAGATGGGTTAATTGAGGTTTCAGATTGCCTTATTTCAATCAATGGAGAGCTAATCAATAATTTTGCGCAAGTGGAAGAAATTCTCGATAATTCTGTGGGTCAAGACATGATCTTGGGGCTGCAACGTGCTGGAAAGGACATTACATTAGCCGTACATGTTGGCGATTTGCATGCAATCACTCCTTCAAAATTTGTTAGCATTAATGGAGCTGTTTTTCAAAACGTTGGCTATCAAATCGCTCAACGATACAGCCGTCCGATCGAGGGAGTATTTGTATGTCGAGGAAGCCCCATCTTCGAGGATAGTGATTTCAAGCTGCTACTTGAGCTGGATCATAAGCCTGTTCCAAATATAGACAACCTTATTGAGATTGTGAGATCCATGCCCAGCAATCCGTATATTGTCGCCAAAACGTGCGCGCTCAAACTCAGCGCCATGTTTCAACATCCATACTTTTGTCTCTGCGAGACTTGGGAGCCAAGAATCAAAATTTATACTCACAATGCATCTACCCGGATATGGGACATTGAAGAAGTTGCAGCGGCCCATGCTCCAAAGCAGCATTGCATCCGATCTGCTACTTTTTCTTCAACAGGGTTTGCTAACCCCCAGTTTGATTGGATCACGCACGGCTTTGCTATTATCACATTCATTGATCCGTACGATGGAACACAGGGCTGCTGTTCTGGATTTGTTGTAGATCCCCGAAATGGGCTCATTCTAGTCACTGAGTTTCCTTATCCCCTGGAAATCACTTACATTAGCTTTGCGCAGTCTGTGGAAATTCCAGGTAAAGTAATGTTTGTGCACCCACAGCTGCGGCTGAGCATAATTTCTTACGACCCTAAGCTGGTTGATATTCCATTGGAGGCCATTCAGTTCAGTCCAGTACCAGCTCAACAAGGAGACAAGCTCACATTTATTGGAGTCACCTCCACTGGGGAGCTAGTCTCAAGCACAAGCAAAGTGACGCATATCTTCTTTGATGGGTTTATCAACACAGTTATTCTTGATTCGGAGTTTTCTGAACTAAGAGGAGTGTTGGTTAACGCTGACGGCCAGGTTTGTGCCATGAAAGGAAATGACTATACATCTGAGGTGCTTCCCATCATGACCATGCTACAAAAGTTGAAGAATGGTACGTTGTACAGCGCGCGGTATTTGCCTATGAACTATGACACTGCAGAAATTTCAAGTGCACGAAGGCGAGAGGTACCTGAGGGTAAGTTTTGTCAACTTTTTTCTCACACTAACAGTTTCAGAATGGATCTCTAAATTGAGTGAATTGAATCAAACTAAGCGAGTATTCTACACCATCAGCAATCTTTCTTGTGACATATCATTACTCTGCGAAGATGACATTATTCTCGCAATCGATGGTAAAATCCCCAACAAGCCTGAAGATTTGGTTCACCTTTTTGACGATGAATGCCTTGAGGTTACTGTATGCAGAGATGGCGAAGTCATAACTGAGATCGTTGACACATTCTCAATTACCGACTCTGAGCAAAGTTCTGTTTTCAAGTGGTGCGGCGCAACTCTTGAGCCACCTACCATTGAGTTGAAATACGAGCTCGTCGAACTACCATCACAAATCTACTTATCCAGTGTCGATCCTGGGTCACCATTTGAGCTCTACCAACTTGAAAGCGGACAATTTATAACTCACGTGAACGACTTGGAAGTAACCCTCATTTCGGACTTCGAAGCAGCCGTTTCCAAAATTCCAGACAACTCTTGGGTTAAGCTGAAAGTCCAGTCTAGTGAATTTCTGCCGTCGGTGCACGTCATCAAGACGTGTTATGGGTATTTTCCGACAAGATCGGCAGCTAGAAATAACAAGACAAGAGAATGGGCTCGGGACATGTAGGACTGTTTTTCAATTGTTTATAAGCAATAAATTGTTAAATATTTTGGGTTTTAATGAACTTACCTTTTACTTCAAGTTAGTTGACATTTTCAAGTCATCTAACGGCCTGCATGATTTTCACTTTTGTGACCGGAAAATCAGACATTTACCGTAAATGTATGTGTATGTATCTCAATAACTACTTTAATCTTTTCAATTTGCAAATAACCTGTCTTTTCTCTTAATCATTTTACAATTTAAATACATGTATTTAAATCAAGGTTATCTCCGTCTGCCTTAGAAATAGTTGTTAAACTTGCAAGACAAGACATATCGTTAAATTCACCAATATCAGCTTACTCAAGATATTGATACTTCTGAATGCAAGTAATGAAATCTATTTTGTTACAAGGTGAATTTGAAAATACCTTGTTTCTCATCAAATATGAAGCCTTTAATCAATACGTTGTAAAGCAATTACGAGGATTAGAAGCAATTGCCCGCTTCAAAGCAAAACAGAAAATTATCTTGAAACATTTATTTTCTTGCACTTATATCATATCAGCTTGAAAGACTTAATGCTTTTTTCAAGATGTGGTACTTGATTCTTAGAAAGATGATCAATTTAGCATTCTATGTATGAAGATCTAAGAGGACATATTCTATATATTGAACTAATACTTGTAGAAGTAGTATACTATAATCAATCTAACTTCCTATTTAATAAACATCGAAGGAAAAATGTTCCATATATTGGTCTGATGCAGATGACAGCAGTGTAAGTAACGCAATGATACGGCTTTATTATTTTCAGGCAGGCCATGGCGCTAGATTTCTCATGGATTTGATACAATTATAGAGGAAAACCAGCCTACTTCCAGGACGTACCAATAGCATCAGCAATTAAAACTTGGGGGGAAAAAAATGCCCATGCTGGCAAAACTCCGACTCACAAATAATCACCAAATGAACCCAACTCGTTATCAAACTTTGTGATATATTGCCATTATTGGTTAATATTGATTCTATACATTTTAAAGCAGAAGAAACAAAGTTTTATCAATTTTCAGGTCAAGTCATTTTGCAATAGACATCCAGATCCTATATCTAATCAAAAGTTTTTTTTGTAACAATCTGACTCCGTGGCCAAGTTGGTTAAGGCGCACGACTGTTAATCGTGAGATCGTGAGTTCAACCCTCACCGGGGTCGCAATTCCATTTTTTTTTGAATACTTTTCTTTTCATCATTGCAAATCTCGTTAACGTTTGGATCATCAAGCGTCAAAGTTAAAACGTCAAATCTCATTAGTATGCACACAAATGTTGCTGATTTCAAAAGATTATCAACAATAGCAATAATAAAAAAGCAGTTCATTAAACATTATTTCTCGTTATACTTATCCTTCCTAAAGTGATCTCGGTTAGTTCATAAAACGGAAAGGCTATAGGACAGAAAAAAAAATAAAAAAAAAAGAGAAAATTAACGTACCAAATCCACGAGTTGCCGACTTCTACTCTGCCAGCCCTTTCAGCCATTCTGTAATACTGGGCGGCCGCATACTTGTCCTTTTTGCGAATCCCAAAGCCCGTCATGTAGCACCAGGCGCACTCCAACATAGCGTCAACGTCGCCCAGCCGCGCTGCGGTCTCGTAGTACTGCTTGGCCAGCACCGGGTCCCGCGCTGTACCCCAGCCGTACCGAAAACAGTTGCCTAGCTCGTAGATACTGAGCACGAGTTCGCCTTTCGCGAAACCAGACTTGCACTTGTTGTGGGCTGAGGGCTTTATTGTAGACGCTGTGCCAGAAGAAGATGATGAGGAGAGGATCTGGTCGACGAGGGCAGAGTTGCCAGCGGCAAGGCGGATGTAGCGGAAAGCGCGCTCCTCGTTGACGGCGACGCCCCAGCCGTGGCGGCATGCGAGACCAAAGAGAACCTGGGCGAGGGGGTGATTGATGCTGGCTGGATCGGCCAGTTCTTCAAACATGGCGGTCGATTTAGTAAGATTGCCGGCGTCGTGCAGCTCAATTGCTTCTTGTAGACGTTGGTCCGTGGATTGCGAGAAGGTGAGCGCTAGGTTCTGAGTCGTGGCTTCTTTGGACGGCAGGACTGGCCCGACTGGAGACGAGCTTCTAGACAGATCGCGAGGTGAGGCGTGGGCGCTGTTTTTGGGTCCAAAGATAGAAAGCCTGGCTTGTTTCTTGATATGAGTAGGGGGCGAGGTTGCTGGCGGCTCGAACAGAGCCAAGGTCTCTGCCTGTTTTTCCCATTCAGCATCAGAAGCGTTGAGTTGTGGTGAAGGGGACGCTTGTTGTGAGTGCTTTGCCTTTCGGGTTGAGCCCCGGAACCGTCCAGACCGTGTGAACAGCCTCGTTAGCTTTGTCGACCTCTGGCCACTGCTTGTGGGGTCTAGGGGGGTTTTCGGAGGGGCCGGCGTTTCAGCGGCCCATACGTGGATTTGAGGTGAAGATCCAATTTCCTTTTCGGAGAGGCTGTACGATGCCGAGCTGTCTGAATCGTGGTCCTGCGCTGTCGATTTCGGATGCAGCATGGCATCTAGCTCTGCTTCCAGGGCATACAGGCCGTTTTTTGGTTCAGCTGAAGGAGAGGCAGGAGAGTCAGACCCCAAAGCCGATTTCGACTGAGTCGAGGTGGTTATGCGGATGGTGGTTGTGGCTGGCGTGATTGGGGCATTGTGCTCATTGTATATTAAGAACGGATTGTTGTTCATCATATGTGTACCTTAAGAATAGAGATGTTCAAGATCTCGATCGTCAGGGAGTAATTTGGCGGAGATGGAGGCGTCGAAATGATTTGCCGGCGGCATTCAGGGTGAAACTTGTTTAATTAGCTGTGGGCGGCGGCACATACAAAACACAATGGGTTGCCAATGCATGCGCTGACGTGGTTGGGGTATTCAATTGATGGCAGATGAAACTAACGCGACCAAGCTATGCAAGGCAAGGCACCCTCAGGATCATGGCATGGAAGGGTATGCAAGGCCTTGGAGAAGGCAAATGGGTTACAATATTTTCACTCTTTGGCAGGCCCTTGGGATCCAGATGTTGTAAGACTCGGATGGACCATCGCTTGAAAACACGGTTCAAACGACCGAGAAGAGTGATGATAATATCGATAGCTTAAACATCATCACAGGATACTCAATATTGCAAACCTACTACGTCAGATGAAATGAAGGATCAACTTCCAAGCCCGGGGTACGACGTGGCTTTGTTGTAGTTGAGATGCTTTGTTCCTTGGGTCCTGATGGAATGAAAAAAAAAAAAAAAAAAAAAAAAAAAAAAAAAAAAAAAAAAAAAAAAAAAAAAAAAAAA
>JAKTUH010000180.1:0-24232 GCA_030556585.1 Geotrichum carabidarum
TTTTTTTTTTTTTTTTTTTTTTTTTTTTTTTTTTTTTTTTTTTTTTTTTTTTTTTTTTTTTTTTTTTTTTTTTTTTTTTGTTCTCGATAACTAAAACCCACCACTTGTCGACTGTTGTCGGTGGTCAAAACCACCCAAATCGCCACTTCACCCTTCTTTCAAACTTGACTTCCACCAACAACTCGATCAGGGATCTTCTTCGGGCGTAGCGCAGTAAACTGTTCAGCTTTGGGTCAAGTGTCCAACTATTCAAACCAGTCAAAATAACTTAATTAACGCCCTTTAACGCTTTTCCCATCATAACGCCTCTCCGACTTTTTATCACCCAACCCAAACTGACACACCCCATACACTTTGCTCACCGTGTAAAAAAAAAAAAAAAACGCATATCGAACCCATCCCGTAGTCTATCTCGTATATATGCCATCCATCGCAGGTTTCTTTCGTGTGGTCTTGTTGGGTCCTATCTGCTTTGCTGTAATTCTGCTGCCATCAAACTGGACACAAGCTGTCGATCTCCCTGAAAAGTGCCGGTCTCAGATTTACACTGCACTAGCCTGGTATCACAGACCAACGAAGCATAAACGTCACAACGTTTTCTGCTTCTTTAATGTTAGAATCACGTGATAAATTGAAACCCCCTCGCCCTGTAGGAAAAAATCAAAAAATTTTCAGTCGCCAATCAAGGCTGCCATACTTTAGTAACTAAGACGGTTAAAAGGTAGGCGATTTGGTTTCGGTTCACCTGGCGGCATCTGCGTTTTTTTTTTTTTTTTTTTGGATTTCAAACCTTCGATCTCAAGATTTGGATTTCATCGTCGACTCATACATCAACTATTTATTTATTTAATCTAATCATATAACCACATTACAGCATGGTAAGTTCCTTTTCTCCACCTTCTCAGTTACGGTCTTTGTCCTGTTCACTATTCACTCTCTTCTTCTCTTTTTCGCTTCTTTCTTTAGCAAAAAACAAGAGCTAACTTCTGTCTGTTATAATAGGCCCACCGCCTCATCGTCCAAGTCATCATCACCGGAACCCAAGTCTTCGGCAAAGCCTTCGTCGAGGCCTACCGGCAAGCCTCCAGCGCCAGCGCGCGGGCCACCGTGCACCAAGCCGCGCGGCAGCGGAGCGGCGGGATGCATCTCGACGAGGCGTGCAAGATTCTTGACATTGAAGTGCCGCCCACTGTTGCCAAAGGCGGAAACGGGGGCCAAGGTGGACTTGGGGCAATGGATTTGGGGGCGGCGCAGAAAAAGTATGATCACTTGTTTGAAGTGAATTCGAAGGAGAAGGGGGGATCGTTTTACTTGCAGAGTAAGGTGTATAGGGCGATGGAAAGACTCAAGTATGAGGCGGAGGTGAGGGGCCATACGACGGCGGCGGCGGAGGGAGCCGGTGGCGCGGCGAAATAGAGGAAAGCTCTTGATGGTAACTGTGAAGGAAGGCAAATGCTAGATCATTACTCTAGTGTTGATCTGTTTGCCTTTTCGTGTCTGCTCTGTCCTCTGTTTAATCTACTTTTTTGCTTCCTCGGTTCTTCCCTTGATCTTCTTCTTCCCAACAATCCGACCTTGACCACCCGGCCTATCTTTTGTACATATTGCCTCCATCTTCCTCTTCCTCCTTTGTCCGCCTACTACAACAAGTCATTTCGTTTACAATGTATCTTTTTACTCATTTCCATCACACAAAAAAAAGGGGTGTCTTTACAGTAAATATTATCATACTTTTTACTACTTTCCAATTATTGTACGCTTTTGCCAGCTAGCAGGTACCAAGTATAATTGTGTCTTGACTGGTAGAAAAGTTTGGGCTGTGAGTTCAATTCCAAGAGTAGTGTCTCAAAAAAATTGGACTAAAAATTGATCAATTATTATATTTATAAAAAAAGGTTATTAAAAAAAAGGGATGTAAAAAAGATTAAATATATATATATAAGCCAAGTTAATAATAAAAATCTGTGCACTGGAGTTTGTTTTTATGTTTGTGTTTGTGATCAAAGCGCTTCCTTCACGTTTGTAACGCCTCTTTAGATCTCGCAAACTCGTCCACCTCTTTCTCCATCGCCCTATCTCTTTCCTTATCTCCATCTCTGACTACCTTCGTGTCAACCTTCTCATCTCCAGGCAAGACCGGGCTTCCTTCCGAGCTACCACTTCTCGCGCTGTCTTCACCACTCTTGGTGGCAGGGGCAGGCTTAGCAAAACGCTCCTTCAGCTTGGTTATAAATGCCGGCGTGCGCCACTGTTTCACCCGGAACACATAGTAAAGACCCAGCATTGCAACCATGTTGAACAAGATGTAAGCGCAGATTAAACCGACGTTGCGCCAGCGGTAACTGTAGCTCACGTTGATTGTCGCCAGGTACTCGTCGCCTACACGGTATCTGCAGTACGCGCAGTCCGAGGTATCACTTGGATTATTCAGGTACCCGCCCACAGCCTTCACAAAAGGCCCCGCAAACTCGGCGCAGTTGAGACCCGCAGGCGGCTGGAAAATGTTGAACTCTTTCGGCTTGCAGATGACGGGGCGGTCATGCACGGCAACGCCCAAAAGCCCTTGCACAAAGTAAGTGTGGGGCGAGACCTTGTACATGAAAGTCCAGAAGCCCGGCATTTGAGAAAGCGGTTGCAGGATGCCGCAGAAGGCAATCATGAACGAGAAGAGCAAGGCGGTGAGGACAGCGGCGGAGGGGGCGTCCGGCGACATGTACATGACTGCGAGCGAGAAGCTGACGTAGTAGAGTTGGAACAGGATGCAGTAGACTAGGTAAAAGTAGCCGGCGACATGGGGGGCCGTGTTGTAGTGCACTGTAAAGTAAAAAGCGCAGTAGAGCAGGGAGCTGAAAAAGATGTGGTACGGGATCTCGCAAAAGAACTGCGCCAGCAGCAGAGCCGCCCAATGGAACGTGTTGGACGCGGCCTCTCTGGCTTCATACAGGTCTCTAGTCTGCTCTGCAAACTCCTCAATCAAGTTCGACAAAGGCGCCGAGATAACAATAATCAAGAAAATGCCAAATAGCGCGTTCTGAAGTCCGGCCAGCGAGTAGTTGATGCGGTAAAATGAGAAGCCTATGAAAAGACCTCCCATCACCATCAAACTGGCCTTCGACAACAGATACGCCGGAGACCGCCAGTACTGCCTCGCCGTTCGCAGGTACACGTACTTCAGTTGCGTTGTGAACCCCGTGGCAAACTTGTCCTTCATACTCTTTGCGACCTCTCTCTCCGGCCGATTGCGGAGCTCTCTGTTCAGCTCTTCGACCTCCTCGGAAAGGGCCTCGTACTCCGGGGACTCTTCCCAGATGCGGCCCCAGTCCTCCTTGACGGCGGCGGTGGCCCCTGCGCCGATACACTCAAGAATATACTCGGCTGGGTTTTCGGAGCGCGCACATTTCCTGGCGCCATTCTGCTCAAAATAGTTGATCAGCGTATCAGAGTTGGGCCCAATGTCGCCGAAATAGACCGTCTGGCCGCCCTTTTTGAGAAGCAGCAAGCGGTCGAACTGTTCAAACAGGGTTGCAGACGGCTGGTGGATCGTGCACAGAATGGATTGTCCGACCTGGGCCAGCGACCGCATGAACGTGACAATGGCCCACGCCGACTGCGAATCCAGGCCAGAGGTCGGCTCATCCAAGAACAGGAGCAGAGTTGGCTTAGCGACGAGCTCTACTCCAATGGAAAGCTTCTTGCGCTGCTCCACATTGAGACCCCGGCCGACTCCACCAATGTAGGCCTCGGAGTATGCGGTCATGCCGAGAAGATTGATGATCTTCTCAACATAGGCCAGCTTTTCCTCGTCCGGCACATGTGCGGGCTGGCGCAAGCGCGCCGCAAATTGGAGCGCCTCGCGCACGGTTGACTCAGCGAGATGCAAGTCTTGCTGTTGCACATAGCCGGTTCTGCGCTGGAACGACTCGTCGAGGGGCTTACCATTAACCAGCATGTCACCTGTAATAACGCCAAAGTTGATGCGCTGAGACAGAACATTAAGCAGCGTAGTTTTGCCGGCCCCGGACTCGCCCATCAGCGCGGTCATAGTACCGGGCTTGACATAGCCCTGTACGTTTCGGAGCAGCTGACGTTTAGTTCCATCTTTCAGGGGCACGGTATAATTGACGCTCTTCCAAGAAAAGATATCCGGTTCACCGTCGTTGAGCGTGGTCAGCTTGTTTTTGAGCTCCAATGGATCCGCAATCTCGCCTTCCTCCAGATGAGTATTCTTGGGCAGGTGCCCGCGCTTGAAGAGCAGAACGTCGCCGCCCCCCGCAATGGGCCGCAAGATCTCGGTGCCGAGAGTGTTGAGCACCACGAACCCGATCCAGAACACAATGAGAATGCCAAAGTTGCGCCAGGCGTGGCTCCATTTGTAGGTCAGCCCGACGAGCAGGTAGTCGTCGCCGCTGACAAAAGGCACGCCGGTCTTGGAGCCAGTGAACGCGCAAACTTGGTTTGCAATTGAAATATTTTCATAGCCAGGTCCGCTGGGGACCAGAATGTCGCAGACCATTTCTTTGCCGTGAAACTCATTGGACATCATGGCTTCAAAGCCGTATCTCAGCGGGTTTAGGAAAGAAATCCACCAAAACCATTTGCGCATCGAGGGGATTGGAATCATATACTAAAGCAGTTAGAAAAAGTTCACAAACATTGCAGAAAAAAAAAAAAAAAAAAGGAAATTCTTACCCCAGCGTAAACAGCAATAACAAGAACACTGAACCCGGCAATGGCCTGGGCTTTGTCGGACGTTGTGTTCCAGGCGGCGACCATTTGAAAGTATGCTGTGACTGCAAACGACGTCATGGCCATGATCAAAAGATAGAAAAAAAACTGGCCCGCTTTTGTGGTAAGACCCGACAAGAAATAGATAATAACGCCAAAAGAAATATAAGTCAAAAGCTTGACCGGGAATTCAGAAATCAAGTGCTGCAGGGCTTCAACGGATGGATGGTAAAACGAGTAGGTCTTGTGCTTCATCAGAATAGGGCGGTGCGAGAACGAGTTTGTGATTTCCGCAAGTGCGGACAGAGCCTGGTAAAGCAGCGAAAAGAACAGCACACCACCTCGTGAGAATGCCGCTGAAGTGTTGTCGCCCATGTTGTAAAACAGCGATCCTATAATCAGAGCCTGTGCAATCGACCCGCACACATTTGTTATGGTAAAAGCCTTGTCGCCTATAACCCGCTGGAAGCCTCTAATGACGGCCAGTTTCAAAGAAGCCGGGAACGTCAAGACAAACCGCGACTTTTGGCGCTGGTACTTCATCTTGCTGAGTTTGAACTCACGCGCAAAACGGTCGAGCGTGTCCTCCGGGTTCTGCGCCGCGTTGTAGACGTCAATGTCATTGACGAGGGCTGCATATTCGGGGGATGCCTTCCAGTACGCCTCGAACTGGTCTGCCGTGGCTGGAATTGACTTGGGGTCGACGTTGTCCATGGGCGTTCTGCCGTGGGGATCAGTCACTGCTGTCAGGAATTCGGCGGTGGTCTGGCGCGGGGGGCAGTAGTAGCCCATGCGCTGAAAGTACTCTTTAGCATTTTCCGCCGGCCCAAAGTACACCTGGCGGCCTGCGTACAGAACAGTTACCTTGTCGAACAGCTCGTAAATGTTTTCGCCGGCCTGGTAAATAGCCACAATGCCTACATTGCCAAGCATGTTGGTCGCCGCACGAATGGCCTGGGCATACTCCAGAGCCGTAGAGGCATCCAAGCCTCTAGTCGCGTTATCCCAGCAGTATACGGAGGCATGGGCAGCCAGGGCTTCCGTGATGGACACACGCTTGCGCTCGCCGCCAGACACGCCGCGCACGTAGTCGTTGCCGACCTTTGTGTTAATGGTGTGTCCCAGTCCAAATACGGTAGTGAGCAGCTTGGTGAGGTAGTCTCTGTACTCCTTGCGGGAGATCTTGTTGAGTCTGACGCGGGGAGTTCTGCACGCAACCGCAAAGTCAAGGGTCTGCTTGACCGTCAAGTGCGGAAAGTGAAAATCGACTATTTTTTTTTGGTTAGATTTGCTTTTAAAAGAAGGGGAACAAAAAAACTTACGTTCTGGGTTGTAAACGACTTCACGCTTGAAAGACTTGATCATTTGCTTCAAGGGCACGCCGTCGTACATGACGTCTCCCTCGACGCTCTTGAGCTGGTCGATTTCACCAGCCACGGTCTTCAAGAGGGTCGAGCACCCCGATCCAGGTCGCCCGAGGACCAGCAGCATCTCTCCGCTCTTGACTAGACCAGTGACGTCCCTTATAATCTTTCTCATTGGCGGGTTTCTGCCCTTGCGAATGGCCGCCGGAATATTCAAAATGGAATAAAACAGCTCGCTCATCGACGGCCCGTACGCTGCGCCTGCGTCCAGGCCGTTGCTGGTCAGGTTCTGGAACGTGATACCGGTTCGAGCCGCACCAATGCCCTGGTCGTCGAGCTGGTAGGCAATCGTTTTCAAGAGCACGCCGAGGTTAAAGTTTTCGGGATCAAACATGAGTGTACCGTTTCTGTCCGTGAGCGAGACTCTTCGAGAAGAAAGCACTCTGCCCAGAGACTCGAGCTGGTCGAGATTTTTCGGGTCAGCCATGGCCTCGGCCAGGTGCTGGTCGATAATGTCGATATCCCTTGTTCGTTCGACATCTTTGACAATGTCAGCGTCCTTGAGATCGGACATCTTTGGATGCTTGTTTTGTGGATTTGGTTTGTCAGTGGTACAGAAAAACCTATCGAGTCCTTGATGTGAGAAGAAGAGGCTAAATCATTTGGTTGAGCGCGAGTAGAAATGCTTGGTTTTTATATTAAAAGCGGCCATAATACGCAAGCCCTGTTGTCTGTAGTCGTTTCTTTTTTGTAGTGTTTGGAGTTAAGGTTCGTCAGCAGGGTGCGCATGGCTTTAACTGGTTTAATTACGGTGAAAGACTTTGGTAGTGAAAATTCAAGTCAGATATCACTATCGGCGCCGTTTTAATCCGTAGTTCCAGTAGCAAACGGTGGCTTTTTTTTGACTTTGACTTTGATATTTCAAGGTCAGCTCTGGGGTTTTTGGTTTATGGTGTTTGATGTATACGGCCATCACCAACTGTCTATGATGTCTATGACATCTTCAATTGATGGAGATGTTTCCATTCTTTGAATCTGATTCTCTTGCAGGTCAAAGTCTCTCGTAGCAGTCGCTTTCGTCGTCAAAGAACCAACCAGAATGAAAAAAAAAAAAAAAAAAAAAAACAACAAAAAACAAAAAAAAAACTTTACGTAACAAAACCATGGGCATTGATACCAAGAGAGCGGCTTTTAACCGGCCAAAAGTTAAAACCGCACTCTATCTCGTCAAGCACCACCACCACCACCTTGAGCAGTTCCCGAGAGGATTGGTCAATGATAATTCAATTCATATATAGACTTACAGCTCAAGACCAATGCCATTGAAGTGAAACGACTTATACCAACTCAAGGCCAAGAAGATCAAGGTGATGATACCAGTGAAGTGAAATGCCGTTAACTTGGTTTTTTACTTGCTATTGAACTTGGCAACAGCTGGCAACAGCCACCAATTGAGTCCATTGTTTCTACGACTGTTACGAGTCATCGTTAAGCTATATAGACCATACAGCCAATTGATTATTCATTCTTGGACTATATAGATACATATCTCGAAAGGAAATAAGCCAAACAAGAAAGTCGGTGCAGGTCACTGCATTGCTACGGACAAACTTCACTCCTTTTTGTCCTTTCTAGGTTTCTTTGACCGATATATATTAATTAAAGAGATCTAACATCAGTCTGCCTAGCTCATTCCATGGGAGGTAATTTTGAATGGACCCGAAGGAAGTAAGTGTATATACTTTGTAAGCATGCATTAGACAATTCTACGTTACAATAGCATTCATGTGATGTATTATATAGACATTGCAATGGGTATGTAAACATACATGGAATGAGTTGTTGATGTTATTGATCAGAGGCTTCGAATAATACCGTCCATTATAATTAGAAAGACTTGGTTGACGATACGTTTATGAATGCTGATATTACGTACGTAGTCAGCATAATAACCTGTTATCTCCATACCATACAGACCCAAATTATAGGCCGTACCTTACCACAGTGGGTTTCCACAAGAAAAATGTTCAAGCAAAGAAATAATAAGCGAAAATTATCTCCTCCATATTTCGAATAGTACCCAGCTACCTTACTCATCACTTTTTTTTTTTAATTCATCAGATGCCGGAGATTTGTCAATTGCAATGACTCGAAAAAAAAAAAGGGATTACAAACAATTGATAATCAACTTGGTTTTCTTTGCAATCAAAATATCCAAGTGTAGAAGGATTGCAATCAAATTATCCAAGTATAGGAGGATTGCGTTAATCCAAGCGCCATTTGCTTACTTTAATTTAACTTGTTGTATACTTTTCTTTGCTATAGCTAGCGCTCTGCTTCGCCATGTCCGAGTGATGTAGGTTGACCGGGTGTATACGCAAACGTACCTAATGGTTGTACGTATACCATCATAAGCTCTGGATGAAACCACTAACGCAAAGTACAGGCACAGATTTAGTATCGCTAGAGTGAAATCCTGGAATACGAGGTATAGAGACTTTCGGACTTTTGGGCTGGTAGATATTTTTGATATTTTAATTAGTCAAGGCGTTAGCTCGCTCTTTTGAATTTCTAAATTCTATCTGGATAGAGCTAGTGATTTGCAACTATCACGACATGGAGGTCCATGATTTTGAAGTCTCCACGGTCCAGATCATGATGGTTTGATTGTGGCAAGTTACAGCGCAGATTGAACAATTAGCCGTACAAGATGCAAAGTGATAGGTTGGCAACTGTAGGAAGAAGAAGAATGGAGATTGAGAAGTAGAACTTTTGAGCTGTTGGTTTAGTAAGAAGTGTGTGAATGGACATAAAATTCGATTGATGGAAACTTTGAGCATCCTAAATACGATGGTACAGGTGCATGGTAACTGATAACAAGCAAGTTTTATAACCCTGAGTCTGACAATTCAAAAGTAGACATCATATCGATCAAGCATTCTCCTCTCCAGAAGCAATTTCAAAAACCCGAACTCTGTTTTTGAGAGGCTCATAATGAAGGAAATAAGTTTTGGCATTTAATCCAAATCACAAAAAATTAAAAAAAAAAATAAAAAAAAAAGGGGAGATAGTTGTCTAACGTCAGAAACAGGCCGATGTATGTTCTTAGGGCCTTAACGGTACGACATGCCCTTTAATTCATCAAGGGCTTGTTCTTAAAATCCACTGAATTCCCCTTAAATTTGCAAAGTTTCATAGAGTTGCCGTTGAAACAATTCTGACCCAAAAAGAAAAAGAAAGAAAAGCCAACTATTAACTTTCATATTAAAAATTAGAAAAGATTGTGAGACAACGTCAATTCCGATTGCAAAACCAATGCTAAAAGCATTCAGCTGGGGTGTGTTCAGCTCCATGCAACCCCATGGCTTCTTCAGTTATCAAATTCAATCGCTCTTATCATAGCATGTTTAACATGATTACATAGCAATTAGTATGACACAACGGCTATAAACAAGATTGGGTGATTACTTGGTAATTGACGGGGTTTGAAGAAAGAAAGGCCGTCAAGGGTCCACAACACTCCACACAGAAACTCAAACCATTGTCATCTTTTCATGCTTCAATTGAGCAACAAAACATTGAAAATACATGATGTAGGATATTGAGCTGTGTGGAGTTGGAATTATGTTGTTTGAAAGGTAAACAAGCCGGAGCTACTAGTTGGTCAGACTGTCGATGTCGTCGCGCTTTTTAGAGTTGCATCACAATCAACTTTTGGGCAACTGGCTTATCAGTAACTAGTACTCGTATTTCTGGGTTAGTTTGAAAAAAAAAATAAATTTTAATAGCCTTCATTCATATATATATGACACTCAGGACAATTCCCATGCTTTTGTCTTTGACAATCTATGGCTCTCATTCATGTCTGATATCGTAAAGAGTTTGTGCTCCATGAATCACATGACTCCAATGTTACATAAACAGTCAATCTTTATTAATCATTTGTCAGCAGCTTAGTAATATGTTTTATTACTAATAAGTTGGTAACAAGGTTTTGTTAATGTACTTGTGTTAGTCATCATTTATATCTAGCATATGTAAGTTTCTCGGTTTGCTTATTCATCACATATTCTATAGCTAGCTATAGTAGACAGAGCGGTTGGACATGAGCTACACACTTTGTTATCGTAAGAAACACGCGAAATAGCCTGCTGGAACCAAGTCCTCCCTAGGCCGAATCTTAGTTTTTTTTAAAGCATCGCTGGACGAGTACTACACGTAGCCCAATTTTTGTTTGATATGATTGATTTAAATCAGACAATCATCGATCCTACGCAGGTGGTTTTGGTGGCCGGCACTTGGACAAATGTGGTCAAGTCAAATCAGATCAGATCAGACATGTATCTTGATCGAAACAAATTGGGGTTGGAAGATATAAAATTTACGAGAGTTTTTTTTTGGTAAGATTAATTATAAGAGAGCTCATTATTAACATATGAGCGTATCAGGCATTTTCTGCCTAGAAGCCTTTCTAGAAACTTGATTCATGTTGTGAATGCTGAGATCCAAATGTTTTCTCACGTCGTTGTTCTGTGCTAAGCGAGAGTCGAATATTTGGAGGGTGAGGAGTGGACACTGACCTGCAACTCTCTAAACTCTTCTATTCGATTCAAGTTTTTTTTGGAGGTAAGCGTTCTCTATGCTTATGCCATTCTTGACTACATCAAAAATCTCAATGTCATTCTCCATCTACATAGCTCAATCAAAAAATATGTAACAGCTGCTGTGAAACCGCGCGCTGTTGTTGATTATTACGACCATTGGTATATGAACTTAGAAGTGAGATCGACACAAGAAGGTCCAAATCAAATTCATTGACCAACAACACATGAAAAAAAGCTATTGAAATCAAAATATATTAAAAGTATTATAATCCACAACTACCGCACTACCTAGCTCAGAACTCAGCTAAGCTCAAAATCCTTTCGAATCACCATAGGCTCAGTCGGGGCCCCTGCACCGGCAGCAACGCTGCGAGACCGCTGTTTCCTGTCAAAGTCTTCCCCAATCTCCTGGTCACCAGGCTGCTCCGCAAAGATGTTGGACGGCACTTGCTCATCCGAGGTCGGCTTCTTGGGTTTTGCAAAGTAGCTCTTGAGCTTGATCACAAACGCAGGCGTCTCAAACGTCCAGGTCTTGATGCGGAACAGGTAGTACAGAGCCAGCATCGCAAAAATGTTGAACACGAGATAAGCGCACATGAACCCGACGTTGCGCCACTTGTAGCTGGCTTTCACGTTGATAGTGGCGAGGTATTGATCGCCAACAGAGAACCGGCAGTAACCACAGGTGCCCGTGGCGCTGGGGTCTTGCAGGTATCCAGTAGTGGCGTTCACAAAGGGACCAGCAAACTGCTCGCAAGTCAATCCGTCTGGCGGCGAGAAAAAGCTGAGTTCTTCTGGTTCGCAAATAACAGGGCGGTCGTGCAGGACAACGCCAATCAGCGACTGCACAAAGTAAGTGTAGGGGGACACCTTGTACATAAACGTCCAGAATCCGGGCATTTGCGAGAGGGGCTGCAAAACACCGCAGAAGGACAACATGAACGAGAAAAGCAACGACGTGATCACGGCGGCCGACGAAGCGTTGGGTGACATGTACATGACGGCAAGCGCAAAACTGACATAGTAAAACTGGAAAATGATACAGTAGATGAAGTAGAAGTATCCAGCCACCTCGGGCGTTGTCGCATAATGGACAGGGAAGTAGAAGCAGCAGAAGTACAGCGTGGAGAAGACAATGTGATAAGGAATCTCGGCAAAGAACTGCGAGAGTAGCAAAGTGGACCAATGGAACGTGTTGGAGGCAGCTTCTCTGGCTTCGTACAAATCACGAGTAGCTTCAGCAAAACTCTCAATCTGGTTTGACAGGGGAGATGAAATAATGAGAGACAAAAAAACGCCGAAAACACTGTTTTGCAAACCAGCCTGACTGCTGTTGACGCGGTAGAACGTGAATCCAATAAACAAGCCACCAAACACCATTAGCAAAAGCTTGGCCATGATGTAAGAAGGCGAGCGCCAGTACTGAATAATAGTACGGCGGTAGACGTGCTTAAACTGGGTTGCAAAACTCGTGGCAAACTTGGCTGTCATGTGCTTGGTGACTTCCTTAGCAGGGCGATGGAGCAACTCCTCATGCAAACGGCCAATTTCCTCTGTAGCCGCCTTGCACTCAGGCGAGTTCATCCAAATGTCACCCCAATCAGAGTTAGTCGACGCGGTCGCACCGGCACCGATACACTCAAGAATGTACTCAGCTGGGTTCTCGGAGGTGTCACACTTGCGCGAGCCGTTACGCTCAAAATAAGACGTCAAAATACTAGAATTCTTGCCCAGATCGCCAAAGTAAACAGTGCGGCCTCCCTTTTTGAGCAACAGCAAACGATCGAATTGTTCAAACAGAGTGGCAGACGGCTGATGGATAGTACACAAAATGGACTGACCTGCCTGGGCCAGAGATCTCATGAAGGAGACAATGGCCCACGCAGACTGCGAATCCAAACCTGAGGTAGGCTCATCCAAAAACAGCAGCAGCGATGGCTTGGCAACAAGTTCAACACCAATGGAAAGCTTCTTGCGTTGCTCTACATTCAAACCACGACCCATACCACCAACATAAGCCTCAGAGTAAGCACTCATACCCAGCAACTTGATGATCTTTTCAACGTACTCCATTTTCTCAGAATCAGGAAGATGAGCCGGCTGACGGAGACGAGCGGCAAACTGCAGGGATTCACGGACAGTGGCAGTGGCCAAATGCAAATCCTGCTGCTGTACGTAACCAGTAGAGCGCTTGAAGGAGTCATCCAGGGGGCGGCCATTGACAAGCATGTCACCAGTAATGACTCCAACAGAAATTCTTTGGGACAAGACATTGAGCAAAGTGGTCTTTCCTGCACCAGACTCACCCATAAGAGCAGTCATAGTACCTGGCTTGACATATCCTTGCACGTTATCCAACAGCTTGCGGGTGCCGCCAGGAACAGGGACCGTGTAGTTTACGTTTTGCCAAGAGAAAATATCAGGCTCGCCATCAGTATGAGATAGAAGATTTTCCAAATCCTTGGGATCAGCAACTTCTTCAGTCTCTTCAAGCGAATCGGGAAGATGGCCCCGCTTAAACAGCAGCATGTCACCGCCACTAGGAATAGGTGTAAAGTACTCAGCGCCAATAGCATGGAAAACAGTGAAACCAATCCAGAAGGCAATGAGAATACCAAAGTTGCGCCAGGCATGACCCCACTGGTAGGTGAAAGCGACATCCAAGTAAGCATCACCGCTGACATTAGGCTGTCCCGTCACTGAACCAGCAAATGCACACACTTGGTTGTCAATACTGACATTCTGATAACCTGGACCACTGGGAACTAACAAATCGCACGGCATGGAACGACCATGGAACTCGTTTGCCATTAAACTCTCAAACCCGTATCGGAGAGGATTAAGAAAGTTGAGCCACCAAAACCACTTGCGCATTTGCGGAAGAGGGATCATGTAGCCAGTGTAGATGGACAGAATCAAAATTCCAATACCAGCAATTGCGTTAGCGGATTCTGCGTCAGGACTATAAGCAGCAATCATGTTGAAAAACCCAGTCACGGTATATGCGGTAATCCATAGAATCAGCAAAAAGAAGAAGAACTGCCCAGCTGTTTGGTTGAGCTGTGCAAGGAAGTAGACAATAATACCAAAGCAAATGTAACCAGCAATCTTGACAGGGGCATCAGAGAGAATTGCTTGAAGAGCTTCGGCAGAGGGGTGGTAGAACGAGTAACTGTCCTGCTTCAGAATAATGGGACGTTGGGCAAATGTGTTTGTAATTTCGGCAAGAGCAGTCAGGGCATTATACAGAAGCGAGAAGAATAGAACACCACCTCGGGAAAAGGCACCAGTAGTTGCGTCGCTAATGTTATAGAAGAGCGAGCCAATGACCAGAGATTGAATGATAGTACCTGATGTATGGATAATGGTATAGGCTTTGTCACCTGCCACACGCTGGAAACCACGCTTGACAACAAGTCTCATTTGGGCGGTGTAAGTGAGCATGAACCGCGATTGAGGGCGCTGGTGCTTCATCTTATCAACCTTGGAGGCTTTCTGGAATCGCATGAGAGTATCTTCTCTGGAAAACTCAATATTGTAATCGGCGATTTCTTGCTGGAGTTGCTTGAAATCAGTCGAGTTCAGCCAGTATGCCTCAAACTCGTCTGCGGTTTTGGGAACCTTGTTCTCATAGCCCTCTCTGGGAGTGCGGCCATTGGGGTCAGTAACTGCAGTCAGGAACTCAGGCGTCGACTGTCTTGAAGGGCAGAAGTAACCCATTTCGACAAAATAAGATTTAGCCCTCTCAATGGGACCAAAATAGACCTGTCGTCCAGAGTGGAGCACAGTGACCTTATCAAAGACATTGTAGATGTTTTCACCTGCTTGGTAAATGGCAACAATTCCAACATTGCCCAAAAAGTTGGTAGATGCACGAATTGCATGAGAATATTCCAAAGCAGTGGAAGCGTCCAAACCACGAGTCGCATTGTCCCAGCAGTATATGGATGCACGCGTAGCCAAGGCTTCAGAAATGGAGACACGCTTACGTTCACCTCCAGAAACACCTCTTACATAATCGTTGCCGACCTTCGTCGTTCGAGTGTGACGCAGACCAAAGACGGTGGTGAGCATTTGCAAGACATACTCTTCATAGTCGGCTCTGGTCATGTCGTTGAGACGGATCTTCGGGGTTCTAGCTGCGATAGCAAACTTGAGAGTTTGTTCCACTGTAAGATGGGGAAAGTGAACATCGACTAGAAAGGTTAGTTGAGAAGAAGAAGAAAAAGAAACTACACTACTTACGTTCAGGGTTGTAGATGACCTCTGACTTAAAGTACTTTTTCATATCCGCCATGGAAGCGCCATCGTATGAGACGTCACCCTCAACGCTTGTGAATTGGGAGGTTTCACCTGCCAGAGATTTAAGCAATGAAGAGCAACCAGAGCCAGGTCGACCCAGCACCAGTAGCATTTCACCACCCCTGACAATACCGTGGGTGTTGCGAATAATTCGACGGATTGGGCGCTTTTCCTTTCCAAAGAGCTTCTTTGGCATGCCGAGAATTCCATGGAAAACCTCAGCAACAGAGGGGCCGTAAGCAGTCGAGGCATCGATACCATTAGCAGTGAGGTCTTTCCAAGCAACACCACACTGCTTAACGATCATACCCTTTTCGTCTAACCGGGCGCGGAGAGTCTTGAGAAGAATGTTAAGATCAAAGTCGTCAGGATCAATTTCGAGAGTACCGGGGCCACCACTGACGACGGAGAAACGACGCGATGAGATGACACGGGAGAATGTTTCGAGACGCTCCAACGCGCCAGGAGTTGACATTGCCCGAGAAAGGTGTTTCGTGAGCGCATTGCCGTCGGTCAGGTCCTCAAGGTCAAATGGTTCTGGGGCAACTTCGTGTTCATTGGGGGAGTGGTTTGGACTGAGGGAGTTAGGACTGTAGTCCTTTTCCTTTGCCTTTGACAACTCCATACTGATGGTGAAGTAGAGTTGATAGGTTTCTTTGGGTTATAGAAGGAGAGAGAAAAGAGCAAATACTATCGACAGAAAAGAAGAAGAAGAAGAAGAGATATACTTTATATAAGTTAAATTTATAGAGAGAAACCAGGAATGTTTGAATTGAATTTTATAAATTTATAAAGGATTGAAGCAATATTGAGGACATCAAAAAAGAGATGGAAGGAAGAAAAAGAAATTTATATTTTAAAGTATATACTTTTCGCTTTCTTTTCAATTGGTGTTTTGCCGATCATTTCCTAAAACAAACAGTGATTAGTAAATGCTGATTTAGCATTGCATTTTCTCTGTACATTTTAGCGAAATTAATACTGTGCTGGATCATGTGATTCCCCAAGAGTGTGCAACTGTCCACGGCTCATCATTTCAGACAAAAAACTTGACTAAAAACTAACCATTTCAAACCTATCTTCTATCTATCTATAAATGTAGCTAGCTGACTTACTGGTGATCTGACTTTTGGCAATATATCGTGGCTTTAATGCTACGTACTAGTAGTTATTGTGTTACTGTAGTAGAAGAACTCTAATATTAAAAAGTGTCCTGCAGCGGTTTGCATTGAACTTTGCGCCAATGTTCAAAAAGGTTCCTCCATGGACAGGGAATTACTCCGCTATAATAGCACTATACTCGATTACGGCCTCACAGGACAGGTCCACGGCAAACAATTTAGCATGTACCAACGGGACAGCTAGTCGGGCTGTTATATTTCACTCGGCCAAACTCACGCAAAAATTGATTGAAACTTAGAGCGCTAAAACAGGATGAAAATTTATGCGGTCTAGTCAGCTTGGATGGATCTTGCCTTCCCTGTGATATGATGTATGACATCAAGAAGGAGGAGCATGACCAACCAATCCCTTTGCGCATCCGCCCAAAATCTCCTCCAGCTGGCCCTGCATGCAGAGAAATACAAGCTTGAGGCATGAACCCTTCATGAAAACCATGCATTTATCCCACAGTCGATAGCCACTCATATTCGAATCAATTATTGGTTGCAGCAAAAACCAATCAGTTTGTTTGTGATGAAGAAAAGGTTTTAACCTTGCACAGCGGAGAAAAGGCAACCAAGTAGCAAGTAGCTAAAATGTTCAATTTTATGTGAGCACCTTTTACTTCAAGAGTCTAAGACTACATGCGCAAGTTCTGATCCATGATCTAGAAAAATGAAAATTACACATGCTGCATGATGAACCTGTAACTTGTTGCATTCTTCCATATATGCAAATTATGAAGTTGCGGAACACTGAACGGGAATAGCAGCTAACCGCCCAACAAGGTGTCGACTCATAATCAAGAGGTAGAAAAAATGAGAAAACAGTGAAGAAAGAAGCAAATCACAGTGGCCGGACTCGTAAATAATTTACTTGTGATTGAAATTAGCAAAGATGATCTTGCAGTAGGTCTGGTGCTGGACTACACGTGTGATGAGACATGGAGATGAGTTATGGGTGCGACCAGGCAAACCGATGGGCTTTTTGGCAAAGAAGGTTACTTGGGTAAAGACATTTGGGAGGGTTCAAGTATGATAACTGAAAGCAAAGCCCAGTCCTAGAAAGTAAGAAAAAACGGGGCATTGAATGCGTTAAATTTTAATAACTTGGCAAAAGCTGATGCTAATTACCAAGATACGCTCATGGTTCTCGCATGCATACATAAGAAAAACAGAGTTTCGATCAATGCCAAATTTAAAGCTATTATTGTCATGTTCTAATTATTTATCCAGTACTGGGAAACGGGCATCCAAGGGCTGAGACAGTTTATAGACATGGACTATATATAGCGTGGACATGAAATGGTTATAAATTCAAAGCTGAGCGTGTAAGGTTTGTGATTAAGCTTTTTCTGCTTGGAAAAATGACAGAAATAGTCACTACGTGCGCACCGCCCTGCTACGCTAGAATACCATTAGTGGCTTTGACTAATGCCGACGTTTGGCAAAAGCGTTGGAAACCTACATGTAGACTTAAAGCACCAAGAAACGGGTGCTAAGCGCCCGGTGGTTTGGTGTTAGATATCTATTTATTTACTTAAGTTGTCTGGATGTCTGTCTTTAGCTCCTGTACTCGGTAAAAGGCAAATGGCAAGTAAGCAAGCATGATAGTTATGACATCAGTAACAACAGGCTTGAGTCATCTTGTTGAACCTTTGCTATTCTGCAGTTTGCGACTCATATATATATATAGTAACTTTATCAAAAGGGATGAGTAGTTTGACACATGCGAGACTTCGAATTGTAGAGCTAGTCTCAAGGTATATGTATAACATTGCCTAGGATATTAAGAATATATACGTCAAAATTAACCAAAATTTGGTACAGCCAAGTGCAATTGAAATCGTGGAGATCAATTATAAGCCGACTAGTCTTGTATACATCTCCTGCAGTTCTAGGGTATGGCTAAATGGTTAAGAAAGCCTGACGTGCCAAATTCCAAGATAACAAATTATAACTCACCTCATATATATTTTATAATGATTAAATTCGAAGAATACTTACTCACTGATTGACTGAAGCCTTACTACTTTCAGTGCAAAGATCTGCTCCTAGGTCGACCAATGCCAGCGCCCCTGATGAAAACAAAAGATAGCTTGGCACGGCTCATTGCAAATCATCGCCCCTTTTAGCCTTACATTTAAGATCTCAGCGTCCAGCCGACCGGTGCTTTAAATATTAGGCCAGCGAGCGAAGTAACATTACTAATTATTTCTACAATTGGAGTCTGCTAGATTGAATACTCCAAACAAAGCGTCCACCTTGAAAAAACATATATATATAGAAGGCTGATCTGCAACCGTAGTGTGAAGGCTTCAATGATGAGCACGTTTGTATCTAAAGCTAAGGCGACTGAGGTGATATCGTGGATACGAGGATGCATTATTTGCTTGATGATCTGAACAGAAAGAGTCCAAGTAGTGATATCGTTAATTAGGGCTCGGCCTGTATAGTCCCAAAGCAAAGCCATTCCTGATTTACGCACAATTCAATCAGTAAAAATAAAAATAAAATGCAACAATGAAATAAAGAAGAAAATGTATCTAGGGAACAGAATTTTCTACCTTCTTGATATGATGTGATATTGTGGTACTCTGAGCCGATTTCGAGGCCGACCTTTTCTCAAAGAAGGTAGCTAGTCGGTATTTGTGCGCGCAAGATTGGCACTCGTATATAGATGAGTTGCTGTATACATTTGGTTGACACTGCTGATGCTGCGAGGTATAGCTGTTGCTACACACTATAGCTATAGCAGAATTTGTTTCGATACATATGCATACATGTATACATATCTATAATTACGCTCGGACTACATATGCATGCATGTATATGGCCTTTGTCTTTGTTAACCAGTTATATATAAGTTGTGGAGAGGGAAACAAAGAGCAGGCACCCTGAAAAGAATTATAACCTTGATATATATATATATATATGATCAGCTGGGTCAACTCCATATGCAAAATATCCTTTCCTTACAATGAGCTCATCATCCGATGCATGCGCTTTTCTCGAGATTTGCAATGAGAGCTACCAACCATGCACGACACACAGCACGCCGCTTGTACAGTATATAGTTTAACTCTAGAGCTAGAGCTGTTAAGTTATAAGTGCTTGACACTGGTCTACCAGTAAAAATTGAAGATTTGGAATTGTGTTTTTTTTTCCTATCCACAAGCTTAAGCTTGTCAATGTCACCAAAAACTAGAGCGAAATCCTAAGCCTAACTAAGGAGGAAGCCTTTGAATTAATGTTAAGGAGTAAATGTTTTCCCGAATACTAGGCTTCTAGAGATGCACGCAACTGTACTCCGAAATAGCGTACCAGTTCATGGACCTGCTTCACAATAGAGGATATTGCTGGTGGCCTAGTGACCCCATATATATGCATGCATGGCCGATGAAATAAAAAAAGAAGCTACCAGAGCAGGTACACATTTGATTCCATCAATACGGCTGGAATTAGCACAGGTTTAATGCGCATAGTGATTGGTTGCATCTGATTATGTTACATATTGTATACAGTAATGACAGCGCACACAGAATAGACGTAAGAGTACCGAGGATTTATGGGTACTGCTAAATAATCAACAATTGAGAGAATGTTAACTGATAAATTTAGAGAAAATGTGGGCATATTAAAGTGGGGTTTTACTATAACGAAATTCAGCACTCATAACTCAGATCGATAAGCAAGCAAATGAAGAGTAACACCGAAGAATTCTGATACATTTAAGAAAATCAAAAACCAGGCTCAAAAAATCTTGAATGCCATCTAATTATACTTCTGATTATATAGTTCAAATACCAGAGGAGTTGTAAGTTAGAGATGTTTACAGCTGAACCCAGCCAGCAAAGCGGATAAAGTTGTCGTGATATAAACCCTAAAGCCTATCGGCCGTTCTTTGATTTCACGGAAGCTTCGGATTTTGACAATTTATTCAACCAAGCCCAATATGTTGTAAGTGACTTGGACCATGTACGAGCTAGGTTACGAGGTTACTGATCTAGATAAAGCAACAGTCGACCTCTTTGCCTTTCAAGAGCTTGGCGGACCTCACCTGTAGACTCACACATAATTATATATGGTTCATCAGGTTAGTGCCTCAAAATACAGTGGAACTATTTCATGTATTAACTGTATACTTTTTAGGTATTAACAAATTCGAGATTTTTAAAGCTCGCAGCCCTACTTGATATACTATTTTCAAGAATATTCTTGAGTTTATAATCACAAAAGGAATTTGTCTGCCATGTTTTGAATCCACACTCTGCAGAACTTATGTTAGTTTATTCTATTACCAAATAATGGCTACTTTTGATTTAAAATATATACAGGATTTCACTTACTCTGAAATGCCAATCTTAATATACGTTCAAAATTTTCAGATCAACGTCTCGTATCAATAGGTCCAGGTTCTTAATTCAAGAAGCATTGTCAACAAAAAGAAACCGCAAAAAAGTTTTCAATTAAGGTACCTACTGGAATCCAATAGCTTGACTATCTTCCAAAGTAACCTCAAGCCAGGCCATTTTTGTGTGACTTCAAGCTCTTACCTCATCTCAGACTGGCCAAAGCCACTATTGAATTATCCCTCTAATGGTTCCAAACTCGGTTTAAATACAGCACATACTGATGAAAGCGCAAATTCTGTATGGATCAATCTACTAGATGCTCTGTTTTGGTTTCTTTTATTATGTCTTGTATTTCTAAATACTCGCTGGAGTCACTTGGACATGCCTTGAATGAGCTTTCGCTAGCTGGTGAAATGCAAGCATACTGTTTCGATCATCGTAAAGAAAAAAGAATTTACTGAAATAGTCTTTTACAAAAATTGATTGTTTTATATTAACAGGCGACAAGATTTATAACAACTTCTATTTTCAAGGAATCAAAATAAAAAAATTCTTTTAAAAAATTAAATTATTATTTATAAGAATAAGAATAGCTGGGAAATTATGAGCTCAATTTGTTCCAACAGACGCCAGTAAGTCTTAAGACAAATGAAGAGTTTGCCATGGTCTCTCAGTAAAAATTATATGCTTAGAATATTAAAAAGATTAATTTCAACAATCTAACATAACTTCAATGTTAACCCAAAAAAATCATTTTTAATCTACAAAAGTTTTCGCTCCATCTTGGCTTTGCTAGGTCACTTTAATCATTTTGCTTTGAATTGAAGGTGTTGCTTCATGTGTATCTACATACAGCCATCAATCCTGTTGTTCATGTACTTGAACTTTGAAGGTTGGAGCATTTGAAATATTTTGTAGTTAAATGATACCAGTAGTTTACATTTGACCTCTCTCAATTTCAACCAAAACAGATAATCTATCAAAACTAAGTACAATACACTTTCAAAATTTAACAATTGAAATTTAGTATCATGCATCATCAAGCCAGTCATTGAGCTTCATTTGTGAACTCCATCTCACAATTAATGCCAGCTCTATAAATCAGGTAGAAATTTACAATTTTTTTCTTCTTAACTAAGCTCCAGATAAGTAAAGCTAAATAAATTTGTTGAATTTTTTTGATGTCTTTAAATCAGCATTCCTCATTTGTGGTTCCAATGCTCTGAAATTTTTTATTTAGTAAAAAAAAATACCTTTCTAGAACGAATCAGAAAAAAGCTGGGTTGGTTTAGTTTCGTTGACATAGAAAATGAGCATTATTTTTTAGCAATTGGATTTTAGTATTAGTATTTCAATTCAGAAAGACTCTTAATATGAATTTTTTACAACCGCCCTGTAGGAAGTTAGAATAGTAATGTTATCTCTCCTGGTCAGAAAATAAATTCAAAAAGCAGCTCAGCAACATGGCAAAATGTTCTAAGATCTGAGCACAAACGTAAAAAAGTTATAGCCTTACTTCACTGTAGGCAGGAATATTTCTAAAAAAAAAAGTCTTGACTGCTGTTTGTCCATAGTGAATCTAAAGCTGTGTCACAAAAACAACTGACCAAAATTTTCAGTCATCTAAAAATTCATGAACACGTAAGTATCAAATTTCTATTGAGAGGTTAATATGAATCAAGTCTGTTTTACCTCAAAGGCATCCTTTCCATTTTTTTTCATCTAAGTGAAGTGAATCATTTGTTTATTCTCACTATTGATTTATTTATATATAAACCTTGGCTGTTCCACCCTTTCAACATAAAACCATACGTAGATAAATAATCAATTCAATGCCTTATTTGAACGACGATCATTGAACAAGTCATATTATTTAATTTAAGTTGATTATGATCAAACTACTTCATTGATTTAATGTCCTATGTAAACATCGAAGAGAACATATGCATGGAATTGTTTTATACATACAGCAACAGGAAGTGAGGCAATATTAGGGCCGTATTACTCTCTAGCTTGCAATATTGGTAAGATAATCAATTCAACGTTCTAGGTAATAATGGGCTCGAACCAGGCACACAGAGTTTGACTACGTGGAAAAGCTGGGATTTCTTCACAGTTTTTCCAACAGAAAGCAGAGGAAGCAACTGGTGGGCTTGAAGATATCTGTGGGCTTGAAGATATCTGGAGGTGGGAGAAGGCAGCCGAGTGGCAGTATCAAGCTTTTAGGAATCGTCTTTGATAAGCGATTCACCTTCATTGAGCACGCCAAGTACGTGGTTTCGAAAACAAAGAGGGGACTGGGCAGAATTACAAGACTAGACTAGGGGGGGTCGTCAAGGGCGTGATTGGACACACGATGAAGCAGCTCTATCAGTCTTGCGTTCGGCCTATGCTAGAGTTTGGATCGATGGTCTGGTATGGCAGGCTAAGCAAAACAAGAAAGGAAGAAATCCAACAGATCCAGAATCTGGGGACTCGGAGAACCCTTGAAGCGTTCAAGTCTACTCCCATTCCAGCTCTGCACAAGGACGCTGATATCCTCCCTTTCAAACATAGGCACGGCGAGATTGGCGCACTGTATGCAGTGAGAATCAACAGAAACAGAACAGTGGACCCAAAAAACCCAGTTCGCAAACTAGCTCGCATGAGAGACTGCTTCACACTCTTGGAGCGTATATGTGCTGAGGTGCAGGAGTTGCCAAACCTGCAAAAAGATGTGTACTGGAATAAGAAGCCACCCTGGAAAAGACCGAATGACAAGCGATTGAGTTCCGAGAGTACTACACACTTGGAGCTGAAGAGATTGATCAGCAGAGAGAGGAGAAAAGAGTGGAACACGGATTTGTGTTTGGCTACTTTGAGTGGAATCTATGGTTCCATTACTGATGTTGGATTGTACTCGGATTCTCACAAGTACCCACTTGCAAGATTAATGAAGGGCCAGCCACGCCACATATTGAGCAAAGTAGTCCAGTTGAGGACTGGACATGGAGTCATAGAAGCTTACTTCAAAAGGATCAAGGTCCTGGAGAGGGAGCACCAGTGCGGAAATAGGCAACTGGAAACAGTTCCCCATATCATCCAAGAATGCGAGCAACATGAGACTGAGCGCAGAATTTTGGCAACCGGCTCACCTGAACTTGACCTCAAAGTCCTGCTAGATACCAAAAAGGGCATTGACGCGGTGGTAAAGTTCTTGCATCTCCTACCGCAACTTTTATCTTAGTGGCTAACCCACATGGGAAGCTCACAACGGTTTTCCCCAGCTTGCTGACGCTATTGGTGCGTCCTGGTAGTAGTTGGTTTCCCTCTGTGCATGGATCAAGTCCATGAGAAATCTAGCGCCATTGCCTGCCTGAGAGTTTTTAAAAAAGCCGTGAAATTGCGTTACTTAGTATTATTGTCTGTATCAGACCAGTATATAGAATATGTCTTCTTCGATGTTTATTACATAGGACGTTAAATTGATTATCTATCTACCTAGGTAATCAACATCGAAGAAGACATTCTATATGATTGGTCGCATACAGACGTCAGCAGTAATGGTACGGCTCTATTATTTTCAGGCAGGCAATAATTTCTTATGGATAGATAGATAGATAATCAATTTAACTTCCTATGTAATAAACATGGAAGAAGACATATTCTATATACTGGTCTGATACAGAACTCTCGAAACTACATAGGACTTGAAAAAAACATTGATAGAATTCACAAAAAAA